>JAJQKJ010000425.1:0-127392 GCA_029574335.1 Rana kukunoris
TTTGACATATGGGGCCCTGAGCCCTTTAATAAAAATACATCTATATATTAAAAAAAAAGAAATAAAATAATATAAAAAAAGTAAAAAGAAATTATAAAAAAGGAGGATTGTCATCCGGGTGCCCTGGGGACCTCTGGGCCCTTTAATAATAAAAATATATTTATATATATATATTTACAGGGAGTGCAAGAATTATTAGGCAAGTTGTTTTTTTGAGGATTAATTTTATTATTGAACAACAAACATGTTCTCAATGAACCCAAAAAAACTCATTAATATCAAAGGCTGAATATTTTTGGAAGTAGTTTTCAGTTTGTTGTTTTTAGTTTTAGCTATTTTAGGGGGATATCTGTGTGTGCAGGTGACTATTACTGTGCATAATTATTAGGCAACTTAACTAAAAAACAAATATATACCCTTTTCAATTATTTATTATTTACCAGATGAAAACCAATATAACATATCAACATCACAAATATACATTTCTGACATTCAAAAAACAAAACAAAACAAATCAGTGACCAATATAGCCACCTTTCTTTTGCAAGGACACTCATGCAGCCTGCCATCCATGGATTCTGTCAGTGTTTTGATCTGTTCACCATCAACATTGCGTGCAGCAGCAACCAACAGCCTCCAGACAATGTTCAGAGAGGTGTACTCTTTTCCCTCCTTGTAAATCTCACATTTGATGATGGACCACAGGTTCTCAATGGGGTTCAGATCAGGTGAACAAGGAGGCCATGTCATTAGTTTTTCTTCTTTTATACCCTTTCTTGCCAGCCACGCTGTGGAGTACTTGGACACGTGTGATGGAGCATTGTCCTGCATGAAAATCATGTTTTTCTTGAAGGATGCAGACTTCTTCCTGTACCACTGCTTGAAGAAGGTGTCTTCCAGAAACTGGCAGTAGGACTGGGAGTTGAGCTTCACTCCACCCTCAACCGAAAAAAGGCCCCACAAGCTCATCTTTGATGATACCAGCCCAAACCAGTACTCCACCTCACACTTGCTGGCGTCTGAGTCGGACTGGAGCTCTCTACCCTTTACCAATCCAGCCACGGGCCCATCCATCTGGCCCATCAAGACTCACTCTCATTTCATCAGTCCATAAAACCTTAGAAAAATCAGTCTTGAGATATTTCTTGGCCCAGTCTTGACATTTCAGCTTGTGTGTCTTGTTCAGTGGTGGTCGTCTTTCAGCCTTTCTTACCTTGGCCATGTCTCTGAGTATTGCACACCTTGTGCTTTTGGGCACTCCAGTGATGTTGCAGCTCTGAAATATGGCCAAACTGGTGGCAAGTGGCATCTTGGCAGCGGCACGCTTGACTTTTCTCAGTTCATGGGCAGTTATTTTGCGCCTTGGTTTTTTCCACACGCTTCTTGCGACCCTGTTGACTATTTTGAATGAAACGCTTGATTGTTCGATGATCACGCTTCAGAAGCTTTGCAATTTTAAGAGTGCTGCATCCCTCTGCAAGATATCTCACTATTTTTGACTTTTCTGAGCCTGTCAAGTCCTTCTTTTGACCCATTTTGCCAAAGGAAAGGAAGTTGCCTAATAATTATGCACACCTGATATAGGGTGTTGATGTCATTAGACCACACCCCTTCTCATTACAGAGATGCACATCACCTAATATGCTTAATTGGTAGTAGGCTTTCGAGCCTATACAGCTTGGAGTAAGACAACATGCATACAGAGGATGATGTGGTCAAAATACTCATTTGCCTAATAATTCTGCACTCCCTGTATATATATATATATATATATATATATATATATATATATATATATAATATTAATATAAATATAAAAATAAAAGAAATAAAAAAATATATAAAATATATATTTTTTTTATAAAAAAGGGGGGTTGTCATCTGGGGCCCTGGGGATCTCTAGGTCCCTGTGGACCTCCGGACCTCTAAAAAAATAAAAGAAAAAAATTGGCCCTTTAATAAAAAATAAAAGAAAAATATATTCAAAAAATATATTTTTTTATAAAAAAATATATTTTTTTATAAAAAAATAAATAAAAAAGAGGGGGTTGCCATCTGGGGCCCTGGTGGCCTACGGGCCCCTAGACCCCTAAAAAAATGGCCCTTTAATAAAAAAAATTAAATATTAAATAAAAATATATTAAAAAAAATATTTTTTTTTTTATAGAAAATAAATAAAAAAAGGGGGGTTGCCATCCAGTGCCCTGGGTGCCTCCGGGGCCCCTGTAGACCTCCGACCCTTTAAAAAAAAAAAATAAAAGAAAAAAAATTGTCCCTTTAATAAAAAATAAAAGAAAAATATATTAAAAAAATATATATTTAAAAAAAATATATATATTTAAAAAAAAGGGCTTGCCATCTGGGGCCCTTGGTGGCCTCCGGGCCCCTGGGGACCTTTGGACCCCTAAAAAAATAAAAAATAAAAAATATATTTTTTTTTTTTTTTTTTTAGGGTGGTTCCCATCCGGGCCCCTGGGGACCCCCGGGCCCCTTACAGGTGTAATGCCTGTACCCCCCTGATGGCGGCCCTGCTCATACTGAAAGTAAGGGGGCGCTACATATATATATGCAAATTACCAGTGGGGCCGCATTAAATCAAAACGTGTGCCGGACTTTGGACATGCCTGCTCTAGATGATGTCACACATGGTGGCTTGGAACCAAGTGCTGCCAGAAGAGAAGAGGATCTCAACTGGACAACGCTGGATCCACCAGGTAGATGGATATCTGATAAAAAAAAATGAGGGGGAGTGAGAAAATCCATATTAAGTCCAAGTTATTAATAACAAGATTTTTTTGTGTGTTATTTACTGTGTGTATGTGTGTGTGTGCGAGCATGTATGTGTTTGTGTGTGTGTACATGTATGTATGTATGTGTGTGTCTGTGTGTACATGTATATGTGTGGGTGTGTGTATGTACAGTTGGTAGGTTTGCTGTTACATCAAAGGGGGGCGGGGTCTTCTCATCACGTCACTGGGAAAGCCTGAGCTTTCCCTTGCGTCAGAGGGGGACGAGGTCACGTGACGGGTAGCCCCGCCCTCACCTACATTAGAGCTGTCACTGCTGAAGCTGCGTCATTCCCAGGCTGTCTCCGGTGGAGACAGGTGATGCGCTGCGCTGGATGGACATCTCATCGCTGGATCCCGGACCTTGATGAAAGGAGATCTTCTCATCACTGGACCCCAAAGAGGAGATCACCCATCACAGGATACCGACAGCGTTGAAGCAGAGGCTGAGAGTGGATCACCATCGCTGGAATCTTTTTTTTTTAATTTTAATAAAGGACTTTCCCTACGGTATGTTTTTTTTTTTTTTTACAATTGTTACACTTCCTTAGTGAAATGGTAGTGGTACAATGTACCCCAGTACCAATTCACATAGGGGGGGCGATAAGCCCCCTGCCCGCAGACCCCCACAACCACCGGGCAAGGGTTGTGGGGATGAGGCCCTTGTCCCCATCAACATGGGGATATGGTGCTGTCCTCCCAATGTTGAGGGTATGTGGCCTGGTACAGTTCAGGAGGGGGGGGGGGCGCTCTCTCGCCCCCCCCCCCTTTCCTGCAGCCTACCAGGTTGCCTTCTCAGATAAAGGGTCTGGTGTGGATTTTTGGGGGGAACCCCACGTAATTTTTTTTTAAATTTGATGCAGGGTACCCCTTAATATCTATGCCAGACCTGAAGGGCCTGGTAATTGAATTTGGGGGGACCCCAATGAATGACTTTTCTCTGAATTGCCGGGAGCCGACAATTCATTTTAGCCGCAAGCGATTTTACATGACTTTTTTCCTTCAGAAATTACATTTTTTGCAGGGACAGTTATAAGTACGGGAAACAAGTGCTACTTCACAGGCATACTATACCCCACAAGGTACGAAATGTATTGTTTTACTTTAAGCATTATTAAAATCACTGCAGTTTTGAAAACTTTTTTTTTGCATTGATATATATCCCCTGGGGCAGGACCCGGGTCCCCAAACACTTTTTAGGACAATAACTTGCATATTAGCCTTTAAAATGAACACTTTAGATTTCAAACGTTCGAGTCCCAAAGATTTTAACAGGGTTCTAAAGTTCACACAAACTTTTGGTCCGTTCGCAGGTTCTGGTGCGAACCGAACGGGGGTGTTCGACTCATCCATAATCACCAACACGACACGTCCCCTCCTGAGTCACAGCGACAGTCACTCTCCACGCCAGGTGATCCCTCCAGTCTAGACAGCACTGACGTTCCCGCACCCAGCCTGCCTTGCTCCTGTCCTGCACACAAGGCTCCAGCTGCTCTGCTTGGCTCCCTTGCACCATGACATCACAGGACTTGCTCAGGCACCGCCTTCGCCAGAGACAGCCAAACACTTTGTTTCTCGGCCAGCTCCAGACCTAGCCAAGCACTACAGCCATAATTTTTACTGGCAACCTTTTTCTTTTACTGACATTTACTGGCAGGAGAAAATTGCCAGATTTTTACTGGCTGACAAAATTACTTTTAAACTGCAGTCTGCTCACATACTTGTAATAAAAACATCTTTGCCATTCTGAAGCTTTCCTCCAACCACTTTGCATATTATTTTATATATACTGTGATTCTGTACTTGCCAAATATGCTGCAGAAATCTCCCTCCACTGAGCCTGGCTGCAGCCATTTTAACTGTGGGCAGCTGAAGCTGCTGCCTGTTCACTTCCTGGATTTACACAGACACATAGAGACACACCTCCATCTCTGCAGCTATCATTAACCCTCTTACGACTCTTCCCCCTCCCTTCCTGGCAAACTCTCTCTAGAGAGAGAGAGAGCTGTGCATGATGTCATAAGCCTAGGCTTTTTACCAGACAAGAAACAGGAAGTGGGCTGTATAAGGTATTTACTGACAAAAAAAAAGGTTTTACTATCCAAAGTTAAAACAACAAGGGCAGAAGATTTAATAGATGGAAAGATGAAAAAAGATGAAAAAAAGGTCCACTTTAATATCCTTTCTCTGTTTTTTTTTAAAGTTTAAAGATCAGAGATCTGATTAGACCCCTGATCTAACCAAAGCCTCCCACGGGGCTCGTAAGTGAGTGTAAAAATATTTAAAAAAATTATATTGAAAAAAAAAATGAAAAAAATGGTTGAAAAATGTAATAAAAAAACTACATACACCAGTGGCAGAACTTCCACACAAACGTCGCACTTACTTTTCACCACCGGGTTCAGAGTGGAGGGCCCCACCCGGGGGTCCATTCATGTTTTTTTTGCACCGGGGCCCTGAAGCTTCTAGTTACACCACTGCCCTTAGCTCCAGTGAAAGGAACTCTTAGGTCGCGTACACACGATTGAATTTATCTGCTGAAACTGGTCCGCCGACCAGTTTCAGCTGACATCTCCTCTCCGATCGTGTGTACGACCTAGCATGCTTTGAAATTTGTCCGCTGCAAACCCGTCCGTCCGACATGTCTTCTGGTTAGTACGCCTAATCAACGGACAGAAATCCCCCACATGCGCCGAATGGATTTGACGCATTTGTGGAAGTATTTTACTTCCTGGAGTGGTGACGTGGCGGGCGTCAACGTCACCGCCATGTCACCGCGTCCTCAGTCAGAGGGGATTTTCGTTCGATTTTCGCCATCGGACCAAAATCCGAGGAGACATATCCGCTGGAAACGGTCCGTCGGACATGTTTGAGCGGACATGTCTCCTCGTCTGTACGCGGCCTGAAAGTGTCAGCATGCCAAGACATTTTCGGACAATTTCATGCTCCCAACTTTGTGGGAACAGTTTGGGGATGGCCCCTTCCTGTTCCAACATGACTGCACACCAGTGCACAAAGCAAGGTCCATAAAGACATGAATAAGCGAGTTTGGGGTGGAGGAACTTGACTGGCCTGCAAAGAGTCCTGACCTCAACCCAATAGAACACCTTTGGGATGAATAAGAGCGGAGACTGTGAGCAAGGCCTTCTCGTCCAACAATGGTCAAACCCTGTGGACAGCTTTCCCAGAAGAGTTGAAGCTGTTATAGCTGCAAAGCAGGCTTGGACTGGCCATAGGGACTACAGGGAGTTTCCCGGTGGGCCGATGGCTCAGTGGGCCGGTTTCAGTGACAGCCTGTCAAAGTAATGGCTGCGCAGCTCGCCCTTCACTTCATGCAGTGATGTGAGAAGGATGAGAAAAATACAGAGGAGATTAAGTGAAATAATAAAAGAGGTGAGGACTCCTTATGTTATGCTACTTATAGTTTATATACTGTTTTTGTGCTTGTTAGCAAACTTAAAGTGGGCCGGTCTGGATGAAGTCCAGGGCCGAATTTTGGTCTCAGTCCAGCCCTGCTGCAAAGGGTGTGCAAACTCAATATTGAACCCTACGGACTAAGACTGGGATGCCATTAAAGTTCATGTGCATGTAAAGGGAGGCGTCCCAATACTTTCAGTAGTATAGTGTATGTGGCAATGGGAAAAAACACACCTGTGCTTCCAACATATACAGTATGCGTACAGCTGCTATTAACCACTTCAGCCCCACAAGGTTTTACCCCCTTCCTGCCCAGACGAAATTTCAGCTTCCGGCACTGTGTCGCTTTAACTGACAATTGCGCGATGTGGCTCCGAAACAAAATTGGCATCCTTTTTTTACCACAAATAGAGCTTTCTTTTGGTGGTATTTAATCACCTCTGCGGTTTTTATTTTTTGCGCTATAAAAGCGAGAGCGACAATTTTGAAAAAAAAATTCAATATTTTTTACTTTTTGCTGTAATAAATATTCCCCAAAACATATAAAAAGAAAAAAATTCCTCAGTTTAGGCCGATACGTATTCTTCTACATATTTTTGGTACAAAAAATCGCAATAAGCGTTTATCAATTGGTTTGCGCAGAATTTATAGCGTTTACAAAATAGGGGATAGTTTTATGGCATTTTTATTATTATTTTTTTGTTACTAGTAATGGCGGCGATCTGCGATTTTTTATTGGGACTGCAACATTATAGCGGACACATTGGACAGTTTTGTGACATTTTTGGGACCAATCACATTCATTCAGTGAACAGTGCTATAAATATGCACTGATAACTGTATAAATGTGACTGGCAGGGAAGGGGTTAACCACTAGGGGGCGGGGAAGGGGTTAAATGTGTAGCCTAGTTTGTGTTCTAACTGTAGGGGGAGGGGGTGACTGATTGTGTCCCTATGTACAAGGGACACAGATCGGTCTCCTCTCTCCCTGACAGGATGTGGAGCTCTGTGTTTACACACAGAGCTCCACGTTCCTGCTCAGTTACTGGGTAATCGCGGGTGCCCAGCAGCGATCGTTACCGCCGGGCATGCGCATCGTGATCCCAGTAAAGCGTCAGGTGCACGCGTGCCCCCTAGTGGCTTTAAAAGACAGGACGTCATATGACGTCCTGTCAGAACAACTGAGCTACCTTGCCGCCGTCATTTGACGGCGGCTGGTAGACAAGTGGTTAAGGAGTCAAAGTGAACTTTTTCTTTCCTTAAAGCGTAACTCCACTTTTGTTGAGAAAAAAACATTCCCATTTGGATAATCTATGTGCATTGCAAGGATTTGAACAAACTTTGTGGCAGATTCTTACCTTTTTTTATTCTGAAGAAATCCCTGTGTGTTCCTCTGTGGTGAGTGGGTCTAATGGGGGAATCTGCTGGGCCTGCTTCCCTTTAGATGTGGGCGTGTTCCTACAGGAAGTATCTCACCAAAAATGAAATTTTTGTTGCAGGAGATGCCTGAAATCTGACTTGTATCTTAGGCAGACTTCTGGGAAATCTGGTGAGCCAATCAAGCAGGAAATGATGTTTCTGGGAAATGGTCAGTATACATTCTGTGTACAGAAAACTCCAAGTAGCCATATAGCATTGCATTCTCAGAAAATTACAGCGGCTGCAGATTAAAAAGGAAAGGTCATTTTTAATAACATTCAATTACAATATGACTTGTGTCGCAATTGTATACGCTAGAATTATTTTTTCTTTATTTGCTATTTTTTCCCGCCGCGAAAGTGGAGTTACCCTTTAAGCATGTACTTCAATTGCACTCCATTTTTCTCCAAAACATGCAAAAGATGACTAAACTGTGCTGTTACTGAAAATGTAGACTTTTTGTCAGCAGCAAAGGCTTCATCTCCTGCTAATTACTCCAAGTTATTACAGCATAGAAGTAATTATCATTTGTAAGGCCTTCATTCATTCATCACCAAATGAAAAGGAGGCAGCCAGCAGAAGCAGACGCCTCCTGGATGGGGATAAAAGTAATCTTTGATCTCTGTTTCCAGTGTCTGAAGATCCTATGTAAATAATGACTTAATACAGACATTCCGAGGATATTACATAGTAGAGTATCTTACCTGGCTGCTGCCATTTAGCAACATTAAATGGGTTGTAAAGGTTCATGTTTTTTCACCTTCATGCATCCTTTGCATGAAGGTGAACAAACATGACGATTACCGGCCCCCCAGCCCCCAGTTTTACTTACCTGAGCCCTGGAAAGTCCTGCGTCGTGAACGCGCTCTTCCTTTGCCCAGGCTTCTTGGCTCTTCATTGGATAGATTGATAGCAGCGCAGCCATTGGCTCACACTGCTGTCAAACAAGTCCAATGACGTGGGCGCCGGGGGGCGGGGCTGAATCCTGTACTCGGCGGCTATGGATGCCGAATGCAGGACTTGGGAGCACGCCCGCAAGGTAACCCCCTTGTGAGAGTGCTTCACTGAGGGGGTTATCTGATGTGGGGAGGAGCTAAAAGAGCCGCCGAGGGACCCCAGAGAGCGTTGTTCGGGGCCAGTCTGTGCAAAACGAGCTGCACAGTGGAGGTAAGTATGACATGTTTGTTTTTCAACCACTTCCGGTCAATAGCAAATTGACGTCCGGAAGTGGTTCTGTTATCCTGACTGGGCGTCTATTGATGTCCAGCAGGACAACATGCTGGCGTGGGGGTGCTCAGCACGGCGATCAGTGATGCGGGGTATCAGTCTGACACCCTGCATCTCCGATCTCGATAAAGAGCCTCAGGCTGATCACGATGTAAACAGGAAGAGCCATTGATCGGCTCTTCCTCACTCGCGTCTGACAGACGCGAGTAGAGGAGAGCCGATTGGCGGCTCTCCTGACAGGGGGGTTCGCGCTGATTGTTTATCAGCGCAGCTCCCCCTCGGATGCCCACACTGGACCACCAGGGAAGCCACCAGGACCACCAGGGAAGAGGGAAACATGTGGATGGCCAGGTACATCCCCCATGGCCATCCACATGTAAAAAAATAAGCACAATATATGCCAATCAGTGCCCACAAATGGGCACTGACTGGCAACATGGGCACTAACTGGCAAAAATGAGTAAATAAATAGTGATGCCCAGCAATGCCATCATCAGTGCCACCCCTCAGTGTCCATCAGTGCCACCTCCAGTGCCCATCCATGCCCACCTATAAGTGCCCATCAGTGCTACCCCTAAGTACCCATCACTGCCACCCATCAGTGCCACCTATGAGTGCCCATCAGTGCCGCCTATGAGTGCCCATCAGTGCCGCATACCAGGGCCGCCTATCAGTGCCCATCAGTACCGCCTATCAGTGCCCATCATCAGTTCCCATCAGTGCCACCTCATCGGTGCCCATCAGTGCCGTAATTGAAGAAGAAAACTTACTTATTTACAAAATAAATTACAGAAAAAAATAAAAAATTTATTTTTTTCTACATTTTCGGTCTTCTTTTAGTTGTGCAAAAAAAAAAAAATCGCAGAGGTGATCAGAGGTGATCAAATACCACCAAAAGAAAGTGTAGCATGACCGCGCAATTGTCATTCAAAGTGGGACAGCACTGAAAGCTGAAAATTGGCTTGAGCAGGAAGGTGCATAATTGCCTGGTATTGAAGTGGTTAAAAAAAATAATTGAACCTTTACAATTCCTTTAAGTCCAGGTTCACACATATGCAATGCAGGAACCAGCGCAAATCCATTGCCAGTTCCCTCATCGCATGCAGGTGCTGGTGTCAATACAAAGTTAATGACACCCCCAGATTGGTTCACAGATCGCAGTGGGAACTGTAGATTTGTACAGGAATCGGAGCACATGGGTGTGAACAGGCGATGCAACTGTATGGCTAAACTAGTATGGTACAGACATCCAGGGCAGGACTTAGGGTGGTGGGGGCCCCTGGGCTTGAATGTTGAAGGGGCCCCCTGGAGCGAGGGGGGGAACATAGTCGTTGAGAGCGAGGGGGGGGGGGGTGCGCATTAAAGTTGTTGAGCAGGGGGGTGCCACATTAAAGTTGAGCGGGGGGGCGAATTGAAGTTGTTGAGCGGGGGGGCATTAAAGTTGTTGAGCGGGGGGTGCGCAACTTGCTTCCGTGCTGCCTCCTATTGCAGTGCGGGAAAATTAACCCTTTTGCGGGAAGAAGCGGAAAGTGCCGCAGAATCCGTGCGTGTTGGGAGGTATGCGCAGGGCCGCCATCAGGAATTTTGGGGCCCCTTACACAGCATAACGCATGGGCCCCCTGGAGCAGAGAACCGGGGGGGGTGCCGCTGCCTGAAATTGAGAAGTGGGGGGGCTGCCGCAAATTGAGAAGCAGGGGGGCCTTCCCGTGTAAAAAAAGAAGAAAGAAAAAAAATATATATATATTATATATATATATATAAAGGGGGGTAGCCATCCGGGGGCCCAGGGGATCTCTGGGCCCTTTAATAAAAAGAAACCTCTGGGCCCTTTAATAAAAATAAAATAAAAAAATAAACATTTATAAAAAATATAAAGAATATGTACATTTTTTTATAAAAAAAGGGGGGTTGCCATCCGGGGGCCCTGGAGACCTCTGGGCCCTTTAATAATAATAATAATAATAAATATATATATATATATATATATATATATATATATATATATATATATATATATATATATATATATATTTTATTTTTTTAGAAAAAAATAAATAAAAAAGTGGTGGTTGCTGTCTGGGGCCCTAAGGGCCTCCGGGCCCCTGGGGACCTCCAGACCTCTAAAAAAAATAAAACATTTATAAAAAATACATAAAAAAGGACCTCTGGGCCTTTTAATAAAAAATAAAAAAATATAAACAAAAATAAAAAAATAAACATTTATAAAAAAAAAGGGGGGGTTGCCCCATCCGGGGGCCCTGGAGACCTCCTGGGCCCTTTAATTATAATAATAATAATAATAATATATATATATATAAAAAATAAATAAAAAAAGTAGGGGTTGCTGTCCGGGGCCCTGGGGGCCTCCGGGCACCTGGGGACCTCCGGACCCCTAAAAAAAATATATATATATTTTGGGCGGGGCCCACGGGCTTGAGCCCAGTCAAGCCCAATGGTAAGTCCGGCCCTGCAGACATCGCATTTGATCGGCACAGCAATGTGGGTGCGAATCAAATGCGACGTCTGTGTGTGGATCCAGGCTAAAGGAGATCTATCACTGTGTAGTCTACATTTTTTTCTTGCAAAATTCTGACAAGCAGCCTATAAAGAATGACGGTGATTGGATTGGGTTGTCTATACCTACATCAGATTTCCCAGCTAAAGCAGTTTTTTAGTTTAAGATAAAGTGGGGAAAGGGTTACAACAGGAACCGATAGAAAATTTGCAACAAGGGCACAGATAGTAATAGAAACCGATGGGAATAAAAGCCTTCCTCTGCTATACGAAATACAGTGGAACCTTGGTTTACAAGTAACGCGCTTAAAGAGCGTTTTGAAAGACAAGCAACTTTTTTTTTTTTTTATTCTGACTTGGTTTGCGAATGTTGTCTCGCAAAACAAGCAGAATTCAAGCTAATGGGGTGAGCAATACGGAATTTGGTCAGAGGTGCGGGGTAGTTCGGAGCCATTCGGAAATACTCAGAAGCACTTAGAAGTACTCTGTTCCCGGGTGTTTCCGAGCCTTTCCGAGATCAGCTGAGCTGTCCTTGAGTATTTCCATGGCTCTACGGCACCCCCCACCTCTGGCCACATGCGATATTGCATGCCATAGAAGTCAATTAATTATCTTTGTTTCCATTGACTTCTATGGGGAAACTCGCTTTGATATGCAGGTGCTTTGGATTACAAACATTCTCCTGAAATTGATTATGCTCGTAATCCGAGGTTCCACTATAAATGGTTATTATTATTATACACAATTTATATAGCGCCAAGAGTTTATGGTTAGTATTTTGAATTTTACACAATGGGGTAAGGGAAGCCAGTGAAGGGATTGGCAGAGAGGAGCAGCAGTCACGGATCGGTTAGTGAGGTGTATTAGTCTAGCAGCAGAATTCATAATAGACTGAGGGGGATAGCCTGCGTGAAGGTAGGCCATTAACCTCCCTGGCGGTATGATTATTTCAGATTTTAGGTGCTGAAAGCGGTACAATTATTTTGCATGGAAATTTGGCGTTTTATATTGTAGGCCTGTAATTCTTATGAATAACTCACTTAAATTTGTTCAAACAAGAGTCTAATAGACATCCCGGGTATGATAAAGTTTGAAACACAAAATCACAAAATTATAATATAATAAATAACTATAAATAATTATAACAAATAATATTGTAATTATAATAAAAATTATTCATTATTGTAATCAAATCACAAACACTGAAATTTGCTCAGTTGCAGAATTGTCGCTGTCATTACTTTTATTTTTCGATGACGAATTTCCCCACAAATCGCTATCGCTCAATTCTGCAAGTGATTCTAATTATCGCTGTTTTCTAGCTGGTCTAAAACCACTTTTGACACATGTGTAATCTGGGACTGGTGAGGCTGCACTGATGGGCAATGGAGAGGCTGCAGATGGGCACTCATCAGGCTGCATTAATGGGCAATGGGGAGGCTGCAGATGGGAACTGATCAGGCTGCATTGATGGGCAATAAGGAGGCTGCAGGTGGGCACTCATCAGGCTGCATTAATGGGCAATGGTGAGGCTGCAGATGGGCACTAATCAGGCTGCATTAAGGGGCAATAAGGAGGCTGCAGGTGGGCACTCATCGGGCTGCATTAATGGGCAATGGTGAGGCTGCAGATGGGCACTGATCAGGCTACAATGGTGATGCTGCAGGTGGGTACTGAGCAGGCTGCAATGATGGGCACTGATCAGGCTGCATTGATGATCACTAATCAGGCTGCATTGATGGGCACTGGTGAGGCTGAATTGATGGGCTGTGACCCTTATTTTGCTTCAATGTTCTTTATTTAAATTTACGTTTTCTTTTTCCTGAATAAATACGGTACATCATTTTACATCTGTTACCATCTAACACATAGTTTACACAAGGTTTGGACTCCCAGCTCCAATACAGCAACAGCGTGGCATGGCAGCACAAGAAAAGTGATTATCAGTGATCAGGGGGTTGACTTTATGAGAACCTCTCACTTTCAACTCAATGGGCAAATTCACAGGGTCTCCTTAAATGGATACGTTTGAAACCCGGATGAGAGCAGAATATTTTGTCAGCATGATCTCTATATATAGTTGTGCCCATGGAACCCCTTGCTGTCAGCTTGGAATAGGAGGCTAACAATGCTCTTGGACTCTGACTCTGAATGATATATAAGTACAGAACATTGCAAAATATCAGAATCTCATGAAAAAAGTCAAGAAAATCGCTTGAAAATCTATATGAGTCATCTTAAATATTTTATTACTCTTTAATGTCATATTTTCGATGTTTCATCCTGAAAAACACCTATTTTTAGCTATTGAAGTTGTACTTTTTACAGCCAATTTCCTGTTTTTTTTTTGTAAAGATCTCCTTGCTGCACAATCCTCTGAAAGTTATCAACATCCCAGCAGGCTGCATCAGTGAAGGATAAACTGTTTAAGTTACCCAGCCAGCGCTTGTTGATGCAGTTATGTGTCGTTACTGAATTTCCCGGAATGGAGTGTATGACGTGGGTACATCTTCACCGTTTAAGGCATTTATTTAATTCTTGCTTCCAGTGATTTTTTCATTACTCATTAAATTTAACAAACTTTAAACAAACCCACGGGACGTCAGGAAGGACTTTTACATGTTATTGAGTGAATCTAGTAATGATTTCTGCCTTACAACAAGACGACGTCGTGATTTCATAATTCAGAAGTTCCCAAGATGCAGTTAGTGAAGTTGTTTCACAGTAAAGGCCGTTACATTGCCATTTATTATAATTGGAGAAAAGTCTTATTAGGACACATGCATCCCCTTGAGACATCTCTCATGCTTGATCTAGTTTTCTTTTTTTAGGCCTTTTTTGCTTCTGTTTTCACCTGGTGATCCGGTCATGTTACACTGTACCCAAACAGAGTTTTTATCATGTGGTTCCCACAAACAGAGCTTTCTTTTGGTAGTATTTGATCACCTCTGAGGTTTTTATTTTTTGCTATACAAATAAAAAAAGACAGAACATTTTGAAAAACAAAACGTTTTTCATTTGTTTCTGTTATAAAATTTTGTAAATAAGTATGTTTTCTCCTTCACTGATGGGCACTGATAAGGCAGCACCAACATGCGGCACTGATAGGCGCCACTGATATGCAGCACTGATGGGCATTGATAGGCAGCACTAATGGGCACTTATAGGTGGTACTGAAAGGCTGCAATGATGGGTACTTATGGGTGGCACTGATAGGCATCCCTGGTGGCACTGGCACGGGTAGGCATTTTGGATGGGCATTGGTTGGCGGCTGTCTGGGCACAGATTGGCATTTCCCTGGTGGTCTAGGGGGCATACCTGGTGGTTCAGTGTGGTGCAGGGGTGTATTTAGGTTTGGTGCTGCCCTAGGCCTGACTAAACTCGTGCACCCCCTAATTTAAATATGACCCACCCCTTCCTGTCAAGGCCACACCCCTTTCGGTTTAAGACAAACCCTGACATTTTTAAATGGGGACAGTAGTTCTGATGGCCTGGGGGGGCAATGGGTTCCCTTAATTTGCATAGATTTCCTCTCACTTCCTGTTTGGCTATGGGACAGGAAGTGAAGGGAAATCTCTGCAATGGGATAGGGATGGTAAAAAATTAGAAGCGACGCCCCCCCCCCCCCCCACAGTTGCAGAATGCCAACCGCCCACATACTGGAAGCAGTGCATACGATTTATGGGGGCGCTAAACTAATTTGCCTAACAGTGAAGTGCAAGCCGGCGGGGACACTGTCCGTGCTGCCCCCATGAAAAGTGCTGCCCTAGGCCTGGGCCTTGTTGGCCTAAGCCAAGATACAGCATTGGTGTGGTGGTCATCCCTGGTGGTCCCGGCGGCATCCTGGTAGTCCTGCGCGGGCATCCGAGAGGGGGCTGCGCTGGTAAACAATCATCACAGACCCCCCCCTGTCAGGAGAGCAGCCAATCAGCTCTCCTCTACTCGTGTCTGTCAAACGCAAGTGGGGAAAAGCCCGGGGTTGGACACGGCTGATCACGTGATAAAAGAGCCTTCGTCGGAGGCTGTTTACCGAGATCTGTGTAGCAGTGTGTCAGACTGACACACCGCACCAACGATCGCCGCGATGTGCGCCCCCACGGGCGCGTGGTGGCAGTTATCCTGCTGGACGTCATATGACGTCCAATCAGGATAACTGAACCACCGCCCGGCCGTCATTTTGCTATAGGCTGGGCGGGAAGTTGTTAAATGGGCTGAGCAGCCGATGCTAATCGTATAACCTGGTCCTTCCTGCAGCAGGAATCCGCAGATTCTTGCCGCAGCAATCCGGAAGCCGCAACAAACCAGCCATATGAAAGGGGCCTTAGGGTGGCTTCAGTGGAGACACCCTTGGACAGCAGCATCGTCAGCCTGTGGAGAGGCTAGTATTAACCACATCAGTCACATGTGTCCGTTTACACCCAACATTCAATCCTATCTGCTAAAAAACAGATGGATGGTGGATCCATTCCCCATCCATCTGGCGAATGGGATAAGATGACAGGACCGGCCGTTTACATCCGACCGCCCATATAGGA
Organism: Rana kukunoris; assembly: GCA_029574335.1. Taxonomy (NCBI): domain Eukaryota; kingdom Metazoa; phylum Chordata; class Amphibia; order Anura; family Ranidae; genus Rana; species Rana kukunoris. Next base: position 15,899 of record JAJQKJ010000425.1, read on the forward strand.
AAGCGGGCTGTGTCAGCTCTGTATTACTTTTTTTTTAAAGGAACCTGCAGGTTTTTTTTTATGAACTGTGTTCACTAGGGATGAGCTGAACACCCCCCTGTTCGGTTCGCATCAGAACCTGCGAACAGACCAAATTTCGTGTGAACTTTAGAACCCTGTTAAAGTCTATGGGACTCGAACGTTTGAAATCTAAAGTGCTAGTTTTAAAGGCTAATATGCAAGTTATTGTCCTAAAAAGTGTTTGGGGACCCGGGTCCTGCCCCAGGGTACTTGTATCAATGCAAAAAAAGTTTTAAAAATTGCTGTTTTTTTGGGGGGGGGGGGGGGGTGAAACAATAAAAGTAAAATATTCCTTTAAATTTCGTACATGGGGGGTGGGTGGTGTCTATAGTATGCCTGTGAAGTAGCGCTTTTTTCCCGTGCTTAGAACTGTCCCTGCACAAAATGTCATTTCTGAAGGAAAAAAAGTCTGTTGCATCAGAGGGGGCTGGTCGCCCGCACGCCACTGGGAACGCCTGAGTTTCCCCTTGAATCAGAGGGGGACGGGGTCACATGATAGGTGGCTCCGCCCTCAGCTACATAAGAGCTGTCACTGGGTCCTGCCACATCATTCCCAGGCTGTCTCCGGTGGAGACCAGATGCGCTGCGCTGCGGACATCTCATTGTTGGATCCTGGACCTGGATGAAGAGGAGATCTTCTCATCGCTGGACCCCAGAGAGGAGATCACCTATCGCAGGATACCGACCTGGTAATTGAATTTGTGGGGACCCCCATGCATTTTTTTTTTCAATGACTTTTCTCTGTATTGCCGGGAGCCGACAATTCATTACAGCCGCGAGTGGTTTTAAATGACTTTTCCATTCATACAAATCCCCTGGGGCAGGACCCGCCTTTAAAATTAGCACTTTGGATTTCTCCCATAGACTTTTACGGGGTGTTCCGCAGCTTTTCGAATTTGCCGCGAACACCCCAAATTGTTCGCTATTCGGCGAACGGTCAAACAGGCAATGTTCGAGTCGAACATGAGTTTGACTCGAACTCGAAGCTCATCCCTAGTGTTCACATGCTGTGGGGGTTAATTACAAAAGGCAAATCCACTTTGCTTGCATTTTAGCTTGCACATGATTGGATGATAAAATCAGCAGAGCTTCCCCTCATTTCAGATCTTCCCCTCAGATCTACAGCGACTGCACTTCCAAGTGCACTTATAGTGCAGAGTGGATTTGCCTTTCGTAAATAACCCCATTTGTGCACATTGCGAAAAAAAATGCAGTGTGCTCTTCTTTATATTGAATGCCTGTAACCACAGCGAACACCCCGCCTTATACAGCACTGTTCACTCCAATGCCCACAAAGTAACCACCATCTGTGCAAATAATAGTAATATCACTTCTCTTGTTTTGTACACAGCATTGTGTATTCTTATTTTTCAGATATTTAAAGTGTTACTAAACCCAGGACCCCCTGCATTCACTATATCTGGTCTCCCACAGTACACAGAACATGGAAATATAAACTAAATACCTTTTCTCATCAGCAGTATAAGGCAGTCTTGTGACTTTTAGGAGTTCCTGGTTGAGCTTGTAGGAGGAGTTTTCATACTGCACTGGCTGTCCTGTCAGGATACAGGACCCCTGACCCTCTGTCTGGACATTGCTGATTGGCCCGGTTCTGATCACATGCGCTCTCTCAAGAAAAAAAAATCCTCTAGCAATACACTGAGCATGTGCAGCCTGACTCCAAAGGCTCTGTTTTATCCAGCCCTGTTCTGGAGTCAGTGAAAGAAGGGGAGGATCAGAGAAGACAGGATCAAACAGCCTTTTTACACAATGCAGAGGATTAACCCCTTAGGTTCCATAGTAAGTATAACCAGCATGTTTTACTGCATATACACACTGTTTTTACTGTTGTGGGTTTAGTAACACTTTAAGTTAATCATTATTTCCGCACAAAAAACAAAAATGTGGGTTTAGCAATCATTCCTTCTCTTTACGCAGCACTGTGCACTCTGATGTATATGTTCAGATATTAAAACAGACCCTGGTTAAGGTTTGGATACAAAAAAGTAACGACTTATTCTTGTCCTTATATATCCAATCTATTTTCAATATCTTTTTTCAATGGCTTCAGAAATATAAAATTGTCATTCGAACAGGCCCTTAACTGTGGTGAATGTCTATGTTTCTGGTCCAAAGTTCTCAGCACTGAACTGGCATGTAGTGGGCACAATTTTTTTTATTTATTTTTTCATACAAAGAAGAAGAAATAAGCCCTGAGTGCCCTCTGCTGGCAAAACAGAGAAATGCATTATATATTATATTATATTATAACAAACTGATATAAAGGGATTTTTTTTATATAACAAATATTGTATACCCTCCTGCTCTGAACAATGTTTTTGCAGATTAACCCCGATCCTCCTCTTCTAGAGTCCCCCAATAGCACTCCTGGCTCCCCCCACCTTCCCACTCAGTGCCCCCAGAGCAAGCCGCTTGTTATGGGGGCACTAATGCAGGTTTGCTCCTAAGCTAAGGTGACCAAATTTTTCAAATGAAATCCAGGGAAATATTTATTTTTTACTAGTAATGGCGGCAATCAGTGACTCTCTGCCCGCCGCTGCCCGCCTCACAGCTTGTCAAGTCTTACTCTATGGCCCCAGCTACTACTATAGGGTGACCAGACATCCCCGGTTTCAGGGGACAGTCGCCAGATTGAGGACACTGTCCGCAGACTAAGTCTGTCCCCAGTTTTGTCCCCGGATTGGATTTGAACAGGAGCTGGGGCAATTTCAAAGACAGTCAGTGCAGAATTAAAAAAATAATAATTCAGAATTGCACCCCCCTACTCTGCCGCTCCTACTAGCTTAGGAGTGGGATGGGGGGTATATTTTTCCATTACCTGTGCCCCTTTCTGATGATCATGTGCTGGTCGGAGCGAATATTTCTATGCCCATCCAGCTCCGCTCGCATGTTCTTCTGCCTTGGCTCAAGTCCTGGCTTGCTGCCTGCCTGCCTATCTCCTTGCCTTCCTTGGCAAAGTGATCTGCCTCCTCTTCCCACCCAGTAGTAGCAGGGGGCCCGGAGAGTAAGACTTGGCAGGCTGTGAGGCGGGCGGCTGCAACGATGGGCAGAGCCGCTGATTGCCGCCATTACTAGTAAAAAAAAAATATGTCCCCGGATTTTATTTTAAAAATATGGTCACATTATACTACTGGGAGGGGAGCAGAGGAAGATCACTCCACCAGGGAAGGCAAGGAGATAGGTAAGCAGGTGGCTGGCCTGGACTTGAGCCAAGGCAGAAGAAAATGCGAGCGGAGCTGAATGGGCATGCGCCCAAAACTGAAGAAATACGACCAGCACATGATCATCAGATGGGGCACAGATAATGGAAAAAATACACCCCCCTAAGCTAGTAGGAGAGGCGGAGCAGGGCCCCTGTTCAAATCCGTTCCGGGGACAAAAAAAGGGACAGACTTGGTCCTGGGACAGTGTCCTCAATTCAGGGACTGTCCCCAGAAACCGGGGATGTCTGGTCACCCTATCCAAAGCCATGCTCTTTGTCTATTGACACACAGAGTGCAGCTGAGCCCCGCCTCCGCTCCCTCTTTACTGGCTGTCATTGACAGCAGCAGGAGCCAGTTGCCTCTGAGCAGCTGCTATCAGACACTGTGCTGGGGAGGGCTTTGCACAGTAGGCTTTGTACCTAAACCCTAGGTTCACACCCAGTGCGCTTTTTAGTGCATTTTGCAGTTTGCAGAAAAGCACTACAGTCCATTTAACATGGTTTCCTATGGTACAAGTTCACATCTATGCGTTTTGCGGCTGCTGCGTTTTTGAAAAGGGTGTGTTTGTGATGCAATTTTTTATGTTTTCAATGTAAAAAAAAAAATTGCTGACAAATAAAAAACTGCATGGGGCCATGCCCAAAATTCATACCAGTCCCTTATCCGAGCATGCTGCCTAGTAGGTCAAGAAAGGGAGGGAATAAAATAATTTCAAGGCCCACTATGACCATCATGCAAATATCATCAGGGGGGTGATTTACTAAGACTGGAGAGTACAAAATCTGGGGCAGTTGTGCATGGTAGCCAATCAGCTTCTGACTTACCTTTGTTCAAGTAAAGTAGAACTATAGGCAAACTTTTTTTTTAATAGTGTAAGAGAGGGTTATAACCCCTGTCAGATTTGTTTTAGCCATCTGTGTCCCGTTGCAGAGATTTCCCTTCACTTCCTGTTTCATAGACAAACAGGAATTGCAAGGAAGTCCCTGCAAATTAAGGAAATCCCTTGGGGACCCCCAGGTCACCAGAACTAGTGTCCCCATTGGAAGATTCACCATCTATTACTTTTCTGAGGACAATATGGGATTTTCTTTTAGTTTCACTGATAAAAATATCATTATAGGAAAAAAATACGAGAATTTACAATCACTCTGACAAGAAACCTGGATTGATTTGTATGCAGAGCTGCACCACATTTGGGAAACTAGTGAAGGATGGAGTTTTGGCGCCCTCTGTTGTCTGAAGAACACTAAGCCATGCTTAACCACTTAAGCCCCGGACCAATATGCTGCTAAATGCCCAAAGGTGTTTTTACAATTTGGCACTGCGCTGCTTTAACTAGTAATTGTGCGGTCATGCAATGTTGTACCGAAACAAAATTTGCGTCCTTTTCTCCCCACAAATAGAGCTCTCTTTTGATGGTATTTGATTGCCTCTGCGATTTTTATTTTTTGCGATATAAAAGGAAAAAGACCGTAAATTTTGAAAAAAAATAGATTTTTCTTATAACAAAAAGTAAAAAATATCGAATAAACTAAATTTTAGTCAAACATTTAGGCCAAAATGTATTCAGCCACATGTCTTTAGTAAAAAAAATCTCAATAAGCTTATATTTATTGGTTTTCGCAAAAGTTATAGCGTCTACAAACTAGGGTACATTTTCTGGAATTTACACAGCCTTTAATTTATGACTGCCTATCTCATTCTTTGAGGTGCTAAAATGGCAGGGCAGTACAAAACCCCCCCCAAATGACCCCATTTTGGAAAGTAGACAGCCCAGGGAAACTGCTGAGAGGCATGTTGAGTCTATTGAATATTTTTTTTTTTGTCCCAAGTGATTGAATAATGCCAAAAAAATTATATTGTTTTACAAAAAGTTGTCACTGAGGCCGGGTTCACACCTATGCGAATTGATGTGACCAGCAGTCTCCGCCCGGCCAATCACAGACCCCCACAGGTCATGACCCGTTCTGTCAATCAGGGCACCTGACTCCCGCTGGGCTCAGAGAGCGCGCCGTCGCCAAAAAGCCGCCGATGTACACCAAATGACATCTAGTCAGAGTGATAGCGGGTACGGGATGAGCGGCCGCGGCGCCTCTCTTCTTATGTTGTGGACAGGGTCAGAGATCTGCTTCCACTGGCTACATGACGGTGGAATGTGTGCCCGGGTTTTCGGCGGGTGGAAACCCGGGCACATGACTCAAAACCCGGACTGTGCGGGTCAAAACCGGACGGGTGGCAACCCTAAGGCCACGTTTATTTCTGCCCAGGACAGAAGTTGGTTGGCTAAATCCATGAGACCTTTTCTCCTGGTTCCTCCTTGTTTGAGCAAATAGACTACTGCTGTCGCGTTGTCCGACAGAATCTGCACATGATGTCCCTTAACCTCTTGTTGGAATGCGAGGAGACCCAGAAAAATGGCTTTCAGTTCTCGCCAGTTTGACGATTTATTTGCCTCTACTCTGGACCAAGTGCCTTGCGCTGTTTGACCCTCCAAATGGGCTCCCCAACCCCAGGAGCTCGCATCCGTTGTTAGACGTTTGTCCAGGGGAAAGACCCATGGGAGACCCCTTGTTAGATTGGGAGAGTTAGATTGGGAGAGTCCCTCCACCACCAATGTGCTCGTTTCACCTTCGAAGATAGTTTGAAACATTTTTCCAGTGGCTCCTGGTGTGACCAGACCTGCAGAATGTTCCTCTGTAGAGGTCTGGAGTGTAATCTTGCCCACTGGACTGCTGGAATTGTAGCCGTGAGAAGGCCCAATACTGACATGGCTGTTCTGACTGAGACTGAAAGGTTTGTCTGTATCTGACTCACCGCTGACAAGATCTTCTCGATCTTTTCTTGAGGCAAGAACACTTTTTGTACTACTGAGTTTAGGGTGTAGCCCAGAAACCTCATTTCCTGAGAGGGATCTAGATTCGATTTCTCTAGATTTAGAAGCCAACCCAGATCTTTGAGATGAGTCTTTGACGTTTGAAGGTTTGCCACAACCTGATCTCTTGAATCCGCAAAGAATAATAGGTCATCCAGATACGGAACGACTAAGATCCCCTTCAGTTTTAGAGGTTCCAGGGCTTCCGCCATAACTTTTGTAAAAGTTCTGGGAGAGGATGAGAGGCCGAATGGTAGGGCCTTGAACTGGAGATGCCAGATTGAAGTCCCCAGATTGATGGCCAGACGAAGACATTTTTGGGAAGCCGGCGCTATTGGAACATGTAAATAGACGTCCCTTAGATCCAGGGATGCCATGAAGCAGTCTGGAGATAACAGTTTTGTGATGGAGTAAATCGTATCCATACGGAAGTGTTTGTACCGTATTGATCTGTTTAGGATCTTCAGATTCAGAATCATACGGTACTTGCCTGAAGGTTTTTTCACAAGGAAGATATGGGAATAAAATCCCCGGCCCTCCTGTTGTTTCGGGACCTGGACGATTACTTCCTGTAGAATCAGATCCTGTAATAGGTTCATCATAGCTGAAGCTTTTTCCTGATCTCTTGGGAGGGCTGTGACATAAAATCTGCTTGGCGGACATTCCGAGAATTCCAGCCTGTAACCTTGAGAAATGATGTTCCTTACAAATGGACTTGTGGATATTTGACTCCACTGGGGGAGAAAGCCGGACAATCTTCCTCCCACTGGAGTAGGTTTGTCACTTATCTTTAGGGGTATGGTCTGGGGGAGATCTGAAGAGAACACCTCCCCTGCCCCTACCCTTTTGGGGAAACCAGCGTTTTTGTTGTCTTCTTTATTTTTGTAGGGTTGTTGAACACCCCGAAAATTATTTTTAAAGTTTGCTTCTTCTTGGCGGGGAAAATTTTTTTTTATCAGCCGTTCTATCCAAGACTGTTTCTAGGTCTGGACCAAAAACAAAATCCCCTGAAAAGGGTATGCCGCAAAGTTTGATTTTGGAGGCTGTATCCCCTGACCAAGTTTTTAGACAGACTGCACGCCTGGCTGAATTAACAAGTGCTGAAGACCTGGCTGCCATTTTAATTGATTCAGCTGATGCATCAGCCATATACTTAATTGCATTAAGTATGGAGGGATAGACTCTAGAAGATCGTTCCTGTGGGTACCTGCTTCCACATGACCCTTTAGCTTCTCCACCCAGCATTCTAGGTTTTCTAGGTTCCTTGCCACCACTGTGGAGGCCATAGCTGGCTTGAGGCTGGCAGATGTGGAATCCCATGCTTTTTTCAGGAGGGCATCTGCCCTTTTGTCCATCGCATCATTTAAGACCCCCATGTCTTCAAACGCAAGATCTGTCTGCCTAGAAACCTGTGAGAAAGCAGCATCAACTCTAGGCTTCTTATTTCAAACTTCGGACTCTTTATTTTCAAAGGGGAATCTTCTTTTAAGAGATTTGGGTAAAAAAGGTCCTTTTTCCGGATATTTCCATTCCCTTTTGATTGTGTCTGATAGCACCCTATGGACTGGAAAAACGTTGTGCTTGGATTCATCCAGACCCTGGTACATTTTATCATGGACAGACAATTTCCCTCTTTCTTCCTGAATATCCAGGGTGGCGTAAATTGCACTCAACAATTCATCCACATCCTCCAGAGTTAATTTGTATCTAGAGGGTTTGCTCCCGTCCTCTTCCTCCTCTTCGTTAGAATCTCTAAGAGAGGGAAGAGGACTTGCCCCTTCGTCCCCAGAGTCCACCTCAACAGGCTTGGAGGTGGAAGCTTGTGGGCTTGCTGGTGGTTGTTGGCGCTCAGTTTAAACCAAACTTTGCGTCAATAAGGATTTAACTAAATTGAGTGAATCTGAAAGTTCACGGACTGAGGAAAACAGGTCTTTAATCTGTTGAGAAGATTCCTTCAACCAGTTCTTTAATACATGATCTACACATTGATTTTTGCCACAAATCCCTAATAGTGTTGAGCAGAATATGCCATATTCGATTTTGCGATATATCTCGAATATATAGTCGAATATTCGAGATATATTCGCTAAATACGAATATTCGTGATATTTTTTGGAAATGAAAATATTGCGAATTTTCGCTATTGCGAATGCGAAATTTCGAGAAATGCGGAAAGGAGCACTCTGATTGGCTCAGAATATTCGTGATATATTACAATATAAAATAATTGCGAATATTCGAGAAATGCGGAAGGAGCACTCTGATTGGCTCAGAATATTCGTGATATATTACAATACACAATAATTGCGAATATTCGAGAAATGCGGAAGGAGCACTCTGATTGGCTCAGAATATTCGTGATATATTACAATATAAAATAATTGCGAATATTCGAGAAATGCGGAATGGAGCACTCTGATTGGCTCAGAATATTCGTGATATATTACAATATAAAATAATTGCGAATATTCGAGAAATGCGGAATGGAGCACTCTGATTGGCTCAGAATATTCGTGATATATTACAATATAAAATAATTGCGAATATTCGAGAAATGCGGAATGGAGCACTCTGATTGGCTCAGAATATTCGTGATATATTACAATACAAAAAAATTGCGAAATTTCGAGAAATGCGGAATGGAGCACTCTGATTGGCTCAGAATATTCGTGATATATTACAATATAAAATAATCGCGCGATATCGCTATTGCCGAATAATCGCATTGCGATTTTTCGGCAATATAAAATGAGCGCTGCAGCTACTCGGCCCAAGGTCTCTAATCATACCAGCAATGCTTTTAGACGTCGATGGGGATCTCTAGGATGTGATCTGTTCTAAAAAAAAAATTGAAAAAATTTGAATATTCGAAATAGCGAATATTCGCCGCGATATTCGTGTTATTCGCGAATACTCGAATATGCAATATTCGTAGCGAATATTCGCAATGCGAATATTCGTGAGCAACACTAATCCCTAAGAGGATTTTTGCAAGAGGGACACTTTCTTTGACTTGGTGGATTTATTGGTTTAGATTTACTCAAAGTTTTTTCCTGAAACAAGATCATAAAAAAAAACGTTATCTTATGTTTTTTTTTTTTTTTTAAAGTGTATTTTTGTGCGTGAACTCGAGAGAGAGGAGCCGGACTGCAGGAGTTTGGAGTAGGCAGACCCTCCCCCCGGAGGCAATCGCCATCCTTCTCCATGCCCCTGGTGGCAATGGCGGGTGTGAAGGGGGGCCTCCCACTCACCCCGCCCTACCTGCTCCTCTTGGGAGCCCAACTGGGGCCCAACGGGACCCCAATGGGGCAGAGGGACTCCCCCTATGAGGGAGTGAGGGGGCCTAGCTCACCCAGCCAGCCCCGTAGGTCCTTCGCCTCTCTTTATTTTAGGAGACCGCATTGCCAAAGTGCGTGTGTTTTAAACCAATTTCGTGTGCATGCAAGTGTGGTGGTTTTTGTGGAGGGGGGGTGGGTGTACTGAGCACAGGCATACCTTGCATAGCACACCCACCGGGAGCCGGGCTGAGACCACCAAACTCAATTCACATGTAGCCGAGACCGGGATCCGAACCCTTGGCTGCAGAGGTGAACGGCTTGTCAGCGCAGTGCCAATCACGTTGAGCCACCACAGCTCCCTGTTATCTTATGTTTTATCTGACCGCAAAAACAACCTTGTGCAAAACCACCACCAAATAAGTGCCCCATCCCAACGTAGCAATCACCAGAACATACTGCAGAGACAGCCCAACAAAGCTTCCATCAATGCAGAGACAGGCTCCCATAGGAAGGAATGAACCAAATAAACCACCACAAAAAAGCCCATAAGGATAAGAATAAAAGGCACCATTGTACCTCTCTTACCTAGGCGTGACCGGTGCTCACGGCGCCTGTATCCGCCATTGCTGCAGCTCTTTCTTCCATCCTAATAGAAAGATAGCAGGGAGAGCTTTTAAATTTCCCAGGCTCCGCGTCATCATCGGAGGCTGGAAACGGAAGCGCCGATCAGAGAACCCGCCCCCTAGTCCCTGCGTTCTATGCGCATGGAGCCAGGAGTGCCGAGCACAGGAAGTCAGTCGTCGCCGGCATGGCGTCACCCGCTAGCCGGGACCCGGAACCGACACGCGGGATGTACCGCTGTAACAGCTGAGCCCGTCTGACCACCCAAGCCATACCGTGCGGATTCCGGGCTATAAAAACCTGGTGGCGAACCTCAAAAAATAACTAGCTATCTAGCGGCACCAGCACAAATAATACAGCGATCAGAAAAACGATTGCTTAGTGACGCTGGCAATAGGGGGTGAAAGGGTTAACTAGGGGGGGTGATCAAGGGGTTAAACCTTTATTAGGGGGGGTAGGGGGCTACCCTGATCCCAAAGTGGCCTAACACTAACTGCCCTGACACTTTTTTACTGTCACAACTGACACTAAATGCAGTGATCAGTAAATAAATGATCACTGCAATCAGTGACACTGTGATACTGTGACAGGGGGCTGGGGGGGGGGGTGAATGGGGGGGGGGGGATTTGTGTGCCTATATGTACAGTGTGTCAGTGTGCTGTTGGTGCAACTCACTTGTGATGTCTTCTCTCCTCTCGCCGGACGAAAATACCGGCAGGAGGAGAGATGACATCACTTCCTCTGCCTGTGTTTACATTACACAGGCAGAGGAAGTCCACAGGCGGATGGGGATTGGTTGGAACCAACTGAGAGGGGGTGGCCAGAAACCAACAGCCGCCCCCTCATCCCAGATCGCTCCTACAGCCTACGGAACCGCCGCATGTACCGGGGGGTCCCGATCGGACCCCCGACCCGCAGGAAGGCAGGCACGTACAGGTACGTACATGTGCCTATCTGTGCCATTCTGCCGACATACATGTACATGCGGCGGTCGTTAAGTGGTTAATTGCTCGTTTCTCATGGCAGAGAAGGCGGGGGATAGATGCAGCATTGTTTTCATAAAGCCAGACTTCTCTTTTAAGACCAGGCCTTTTCTACAAGTAAAAATCATTTTATTTTTTTGCTAGAAAATTACTTAAAACCCCCAAACATTATTTATATCTATCTATCTATCTATCACGTGTGTTTTTGAGTAGAAGCCGTAGAGAATAAACGCAAAGCAATTGTTTATGCGCAACGTTTTTTAAATTATTTTTGGGGGGAATTTTTGAATTTTATGATTTGATGGACACTCTGTTGGACTAGAAGGCCTGGCTCACAGTCTCCAGTCTAATTCATCCCAAATGTGTTCTATCGGGTTAGGTCAGGTCTCTGTGCAGGCCACCCCAAACTTGCTCATCTGTGTCTTTATGGACCTTGATTTGTGCACGGGTGAGCAGTCATGTTGGAACAGGAAGGGTACATCCCCAAACTGTTATGACAAAGTTGGGAGCATGAAATTGTCCAAAATGTTTTGGTATGCTGACGCCTTAAAGGGGTGGTGTAAAGGTTTGTTTTTTTATTTTCTGAATAGGTTCCTTTAAGCTAGTGCATTGTTGGTTCACTTACCTTTTCCTTCAATTTCCCTTCTAAATGTTTTTTTACTTTGTCTGAATTTCTCACTTCCTGTTCCTCCTCAGTAAGCTGTTCTGGCTGACTAACCCCCAGCCAGGACAGCTCGGATGATGGGGGCAAGCTTACTGAGGAGAAACAGGAAGTGAGAAATTCAGACAAAGAAAAAAAACATTTAGAAGGTAAATCGAAGGAAAAGGTAAGTGAACCAACAATGCACTAGTTTAACCACTTAGGGACCCTTTCACGCCGATATACGTCGGCAGAACGGCACGGCTGGGCACAAGCATGTACCTGTACATCCGAATCTTCGTGACCGCATCCACAGACCTGATCGCCGCCGGTGTCCCGCGATCGGTCACCGGAGCTGAAGAATGGGGAGAGGTCTGTGTAAACACACCTTTCCCGTTCTTCATCGTGCCAGTGATCGTCTGTTCCCTGATATAGGGAAAGACGATCACTGACGTCACACATCCAGCCCCGCCCCCCTACAGTTAGAAACACATATGAGGTCACACTTAACCCCTACAGTGCCCCTTAGTGGTTAACTCCTGAACTGCAATTGTCATTTTCACAGTAATTAGTGCATTTTTATAGCTCTTTTTGCTGTGAAAATGACAATGATCCCAAAAATGTGTCAAAATTGTCCGATGTGTCGGCCATGTCGCAGTCACGAAAAAAAAAAATATTAATAAAAATGCAATAAAACTATCCCCTTTTTTTGTAAACGCTATACATTTTGCGCAAACCAATCGTTAAACGCTTATTGCGATTTTTTTTTACCAATAATATGTAGAAGAATACGTATCGCCCTAAACTGAGGAAATGTTTTATTTATTTTTTACATGGGGGATATTTATTACAGCAAAAAGTACAAAACATTGCATTTTTTTAAATTGTCGCTCTATTTTTGTTTATAGAGCAAAAAATTAAAACCACAGAGGTGATCAAATACCACCAAAAGAAAGCTCTATTTGTGGGGGGAAAAAAGGATGCCAATTTTGTTTGGGAGCCACGTCGCACGACCGCGCAATTGTCAGTTAAAACGATGCAGTGCCGAATCGCAAAAAGGGGCAAGGTCCTTAACCTGCATAATGGTCCGGGTCATTTTTACAGTAACAAGTACATTTTTAACCCTTTCCCGCCGAGCGTACGCATATATGCATCCTTGGCTTTTGGGGGTTATACCGGGATGATGCCCGCAGCTGCAGGCATCATGCCGGTACCGTTGTTTAGAACAGTGTTTTTCAACTCCAGTCCTCTAGGCACACCAACAGGTAATGTTTTCAGGCTTTCCATTATTTTGCACAGGTGATTTGATCAGTTTCACTGCCTTAGTAATCACCACAGCCATTTCATCTAAGGGAAATCCTGAAAATTTGACCTGTTGGTGTGCCTTGAGGACTGGAGTTGAAAAACACTGGTTTAGAACCTTTTCATTTTTTTTAAAAAGCTGTGTTTACACATTTATTTTTCATTTAATCGATTAAGACCCGGACCTTTAGGTAGCTAAAGGACCCGGCCAGGTTTTGCGATTCGGCACTGCGTCGCTTTAACAGACAATTGCGCGGTCGTGCGACATGGCTCCCAAACAAAATTTGCATCCTTTTTTTTTCACAAATAGAGCTTTCTTTTGGTGGTATTTGATCACCTCTGCGGTTTTTATTTTTTGCGCTATAAACAAAAATAGAGCGTCAATTTTGGAAAACATTTAATATTTTTTACTTTTTTGCTATAATAAATATCCTCCAAAAATATATATATATTAAAAAAAAAAAAAAAAAAATCCTCATTTTAGGCCGATATGTATTCGTCTACCTATTTTTGGTAAAAAAAAAAAAAAATTTGCAATAAGCGTTTATCGGTTGGTTTGCGCAAAATGTTTACTACTAATGGTGGCGATCAGCGATTTTTTTTCATGACTGCAACATTATGGCGGACACATCGGACAATTTTGACACATTTTTGGGACCATTGTCATTTTGACAGCAAAAAATGTATTTAAAATGCATTGTTTATTGTGAAAATGACAATTGCAGTTTGGGAGTTAACCACTAGGGGGCACTGAAGGGGTTATGTATGACCTAATTTGTGTTGCTAACTGTAGGGGGGTGTGGCTGTAGATGCGACGTCATTGATTGTGATTCCCTATGTAAGGGAACACACAATCAATGCGGGAGCCACAGTGAAGAACGGGGAAGCTGTGTTTACACGCGGCTCTCTCCGTTCTTAAGCACGGGGGACCGATCGCCGGACTCCAGCGGCGATCGGGTCCGCGAGTCCCAGTCAAGGAGCTTTGGACCCCACGGCTGGGCTTAAAGGGCCACGTACAGGTACTTGGATGTGCCCAGCGTGCCATTCTGCCGACGTAGATCGGCGTGAGGGGGTCCTTAAGTGGTTAAAACACCACTGCACAAATACTATGCGACATAAAATATTGCAACAATCGCCATTTTATTCTCTAGATTCTCTGCTAAAAATGATTATATATATATACACACATATACACACACACACACACACACAGTGCCTTGCGAAAGTATTCGGCCCCCTTGAACTTTGCAACCTTTTGCCACATTTCAGGCTTCAAACATAAAGATATAAAACTGTAATTCTTCACAAAAAATCAAACAACAAGTGGGACACAATCATGAAGTGGAACGAAATGTATTGGATATTTCAAACTTTAACAAATAAAAAACTGAAAAATTGGCGGTGCAAAATTATTCAGCCCCCTTAAGTTAATACTTTATAGCGCCACCTTTTGCTGTGATTACAGCTGTAAGTCGCTTAGGGTATGTCTCCATCAGTTTTGCACATCGAGAGACTGAAATTTTTGCCCATTCCTCCTTGTAAAACAGCTGGAGCTCAGTGAGGTTGGATGGAGAGCGTTTGTGAACAGCAGTTTTCAGTTCTTTCCACAGATTCTCGATTGGATTCAGGTCTGGACTTTGACTTGGCCATTCTAACACCTGGATATGTTTATTTGTGAACCATTCCATTGTAGATTTTGCTTTATGTTTCGGATCATTGTCTTGTTGGAAAACAAATCTCCGTCCCAGTCTCAGGTCTTTTGCAGACTCCATCGGGTTTTCTTCCAGAATGGTCCTGTATTTGGCTCCATCCATCTTCCCTGTCCCTGCTGAAGAAAAGCAGGCCCAAACCATGATGCTGCCACCACCATGTTTTACAGTGGGTATGGTGTGTTCAGGGTGATGAGCCGTGTTGCTTTCACGCCAAACATAACGGTTTGCATTGTTGCCAAAAAGTTTGATTTTGGTTTCATCTGACCAGAGCACCTTCTTCCACATGTTTGGTGCGTCTCGCAGGTGGCTTGTGGCAAACTTTAAACGACACTTTTTTTATGGATACCTTTAAGAAATGGCTTTCTTCTTGCCACTCTTCCATAAAGGCCAGATTTGTGCAGTATACGACTGATAGTTGTCCTATGGACAGAGTCTCCCACCTCAGCTGTAGATCTCTGCAGTTCATCCAGAGTGATCATGGGCCTCTTGGCTGCATCTCTGATCAGTCTTCTCCTTGTATGAGCTGAAAGTTTAGAGGGATGGCCAGGTCTTCGTAGATTTGCAGTGGTCTGATACTCCTTCCATTTCAATATTATCGCTTGCACAGTGCTCCTTTGGATGTTTAAAGCTTGGGAAATCTTTTTGTATCCAAATCCGGCTTTAAACTTCTCCACAACAGTATCTCGGACCTGCCTGGTGTGTTCATTGTTCTTCATGATGCTCTCTGCGCTTTAAACGGACCTATGAGACTATCACAGTGCAGGTGCATTTATACAGAGACTTGATTACACACAGGTGGATTCTATTTATCGTCATTGAGGTCAACATTTGATCATTCAGAGATCCTCACTGAACTTCTGGAGAGAGTTTGCTGCACTGAAAGTAAAAGGGCTGAATAATTTTGCACGGCCAATTTTTCAAGTTTGTTAACAAAGTTTGAAATATCCAATAAATTTCGTTCCACTTCATGATTGTGTCCCACTTGTGGATTCTTCACAAAAAAATACAGTTTTATATCTTTATGTTTGAAGCCTGAAATGTGGCAAAAGGTCCCAAAGTTCAAGGGGGCCGAATATATATATATATATATATATATATACACACACACACACACAATTTTGGGGGTTTTAAGTAATTTTCTAGCAAAAAATACAGATTTTAACTTGTAAATACCAAATGTCAGAAATAGGCTTAGTCATGAAAGGCATAACACTGTTCGCTGTAAAAATGACAATGGTCCCAAAACAGTGTCAAAAGTGTCCGCCATAATGTCATAGTCATGAAAAAAAAAAAAAAAAAAAAAAAAATCGCTGATTTTACTAGAAAAATAAAAATTATTAATAAAAATGCCATAAAACTATCCCCTATTTGGTAGACGCTATAAATTTTGCGCAAACCAAACGCTTATTGCAATTTTTTTTTTACCAAAAATATGTAGAAGAATACGCATCGGCCTAAACTGAGGGGGGAAAATTTTTTTTTTTTTAGATCTTTAGCTGCATAATGCTCCGGGGCTTAAGTGGTTAAAAGGTCTTGTGCTAGAATTATTGCTCTCACTCCAAGGATCGCAGTGATACTTCACATGTGGTTTTAACATCGTTTACATTTGCAGGGAAGATTTATGCATGTGTTCGCTTCTGCGCATGAGCACAGAGGGCTGGGGTGCTTTTAAAAAAGAAATCTAATTTAAAAATGTTTTTTTACCTTTGGCCAAAATCCCGTAGAAGTCAGTTAGTGACGAAACGTACGTAGGGTGTCTGTGACATCATCACGTTCTTTCCATCGAGACGGTGGTGTCACAGCGCACAGAACGCAGGGAGAAACAAATGGGGATGCCACTGCCATTAACGCTGTACTATAACATCATTTCTGTAAGTGTATCAATTACCTTATTAAATATATTTCTGATTTAACATACTGTACCATGAAGGTCTCTGTCCTTAAATTTTGAGTTATCCTTGGAATATTGGCAGTTGTATCCCGACTGGTCTGTGGGAAGACCAATATCCCTAAGCTTGGCGAGACCGATTTGCAGTCGTGGCTCTGGTAAGCAGACTACCACATCACTGGGTGTTTTGCTACAACACAAATTCTTTGGGAAGATTGGTGACACCTTTCAACTTAGTGGAATTTCCTTTTACAACATTTTGAAAGATAAACCTTCATAGGACTTTGTGTTATTTGGGTGGGACTCTGCACAAATTTTCTCTATTCTGATTTTACTTATGAATTTTTCACAGATTTATACCCTTTTGGGGTTTGATTCATTTTCTTCACTTTTTTATTTCATATCCCCTTTTCTTTATTATTATACAAGTTATTATTGTAGCGCTGCACTCCTTTGAATTATGTATTTTTACACTGTCCCTTTATTTTTTGATCACTTTTATTCCTAATACAAGGAATGTAAACATCTCTTGTAATACAAATAAGCACGAAAAGGTCCCTTTTGAGAGATCTGGGGTAAGAAAGACCCCAGATCTCTCATTTACCTTTGAAAGCAAAAGCCTCTCCCGCCGCCCCTAAAAGTGATCCCGTGGCAAAAAACAAACAAAAAACAAACACACACACATGATACTGGGGTTTTATGGCAGGTAGCTGAACCCATAGAAAAGGTATTAAATGTAAAAGTAACGGTGTATATATACTGTGGGTGGTCGGTAAGTGGTTTGTAAGTCACATGGAATTGAATATGCGTCAAAAAAAGAATGGGTGCAATTTGTCATACAACTCCGATGTCCAAAGTTGCATGAAAATAAATAAAATCGCACAAGTGTGGCCTTAGCTTGAGCCCAGGTTCACACTGGGCTGTGGGAGTGAAGCCGTGCGAGTTCAGTTAAACTCGCACGATTTCACTCCCGCTGGCAGTCCCGATTTCCGCCGCGATTATAGAGACATCTGTGCAGGTTTCTGCACAGATGTGAATGTAAATCGTGGGCCAAAATCGCAAAAAGTAGTACAGGAACTACTTTTTGAAATCGGTGCGGCGTCGCACCGATTAGGACGGTGGCATTGCTGACAATTTCCGGCATATGCCGCCAATTTGAGATGCGATTTGACATCTCAAATCGTACCAGTGTGAACCAGGCCTTAAGGGTGTATGTCGACTGGCTGGATAACACGCAGCCTTCCTTTATTTCTCATGGACTGTAGATGTGACATTTTTCCAAGTGATTGTTTCAACCTTTTCTGCCATAATATATGTATAGTCCAACAGAACCTAAACCCTCTCACGACAGTTATGTCAGGGGATGGAGCAAGGAACTGAAATTCAGACTTTTTGGTGTTAGATTTTCCATAAATTAAAATAAAAGTCTTTGGGTGATGCAACCCGTCAACGCATTTGAAACGCTGTAGTAACAGTTTTGGATGGATGACCTTCTTTATATCAAATTCAGGTATAGGTCAGAAGCCTGAAAATGTTATATCAAAATAGGTTTATTTTGAACAGAGTTTAGTCCATGTCACTTCACCAATGCCAGGCTCTACAGATACCCAAATAAAACCTTGATAGTGAAAACAATGAAAACAATGCATTTAAACTGTGGAACTGGGAGGGGGAAAAAAAAATGTTTCAAGGCCTCAAAAAACAAAAAAGGAATATTTTATCTAATAAACATGCTACATCATTTGTATGAGACTGCCGTGGAAGAAAACAGAAAAAATAAAAAAGTATTGTCATTAAAGTGCTTCTTTTTTGTTTTGAAGAATTTAACAAAAACCTTGGCAAAATACTATACGATTGGCTTTCTTTCTTAAAGGTGGTTCCCTTTAATACACTGTCACATTGCCATTTAGTGAGAGGCTGCCAAGAAGAAGAGGAATCAATGTTGAGCCAATCAAAAACCTCAAACATCTACAGTGTCCATTACCAATATGCAGAGAGAGAGAGAGAGAGAGAGCGAGAGCGCGAGAGACACAAAGAACCAGCAAAACTACTTCCATGTAGAAGCGCACCGATAGGATGAGCTCTGAGCGACAGTAATTTTTATTTTGTGTTCACAATTATTTTCCAAAGAAAAATAGTTCATTTTAGTCAGCCAGGTCCTCACAAGTCATCATCTGATGTGTCACTGCTGCTGGTCTCCGTGTCCTCGTTTTCATTGGTGGTTGTGAAAGTACTGTGTTTCCAGGGATCGAATTTAAATTCGAACGAAAGCCCGTTTTTCAGGAGATTATTCTTCCTCAGACCATTCTTCTGTAGCTGTAGAAAGACAAAGGAGCTCTTAACAATTCAGTATTGCCTTCTAGAATCTGAGATGCTGTAAAAACAAATTTTGTAGTTTGCCCAGCAAGCTAAAAAATGAACATTCACAGCATGGCACCAATTTCCCAAGATGCACTGCTTGGGCCTAGTGGCCAATCTCCAGGCCCAAACACTGCAGCATGAACAAGAAAGTAACATCTTCTACCTTATGTAAAGCATTCACATCACCTGACACAGAGCTTACACAGGGTATTTTTCAAAGTGGCAGAGGAGCGCTGTGGAGGACAGTACAAAAGTCAAAAGGTGAGCTTTTACCGCCTCCTGCCCAGCGTATAGACAAATGACGACAAGCGGGATCCTCTTGTTCTGGGGTGACGTCATATAACATATCCCAGTCTCACCGCAATCACGCACCAGTGGGGGGCGCACTGTGCCCCTGGGACATGGCGTGACCCTGATCTCAGTAAAGAGCCGATGACCCCAGCTCTTTACCCATGTGATTGGTGGTGTCCAATCACAGCCGATCACATGTAAACACAGAAGTGCCAGTAACATTTCGTCACAGGGGAGGCGTGTATAGGCAATAAGGGCACTGATCATCAGGGCAGCCCCAACAGTGAACCCAATCTGTGCCCATCAGCAAGACAAGTCAGTACTGCCTTTCAATGCCCACAAGTGCCGTCTATCAGTGCAGCCTCATTAGCACACTTCAGTGAAAGAAAAAAAATTACTCATTTACAAAATTTTCTGACGAAAACATTTTTTTTAGCTAAATACAAAAAAAAAAAAAACAGCAGTGATTAACCACTTAAGGGCCGGAAACAATTTGCCTCATTAATAACCAGGCCATTTTTTGCAATACGCCACTGCGTCGCTTTAACCGACAACTGGCTGCACCCAAACAAATTTTATGTCCTTTTTTTCCCCACAAATAGAGCTTTCTTTTGTTGGCATTTGATCACCTCTGCGATTATATTTTTGTTGCGCTATAAACAAAACAAACTATTTTAACCACTTAAGGACCCCCGCACGCACATATACGGCCACAGAATGGCTCGTACAGGCACAAGGGCGTAAATTTACGTCCCCGCCTTCGTGTGGTTCGGGGGTCCCATCGGGACCCCCTCCGCGGCGTGCGGGGGTCCCTCTGCCTCTGGGAGCGATCGCCGACGAGCGGGCGGATGTCCGTGATTTCCGCCCCCCCCCGCGATCGCTCCCAGCCAATGGGAGCGCGCTCCCATCGTGTCAGTTCCTCCTCCTGTGTTTACACAGGAAGGAGGAAATGATGTAATCTCTCATCGCAGCGCTGTTTCCCAGCGCTGCTGATGAGAGAAGACATCACAAGTAAGTGTGCACCAACACAACACTGACACACACTCACATAGACAAATTAACCCCTTGTGATCGCCCCCCCCCCACCCCCCTGTCACAGTGTCACTGAATGCAGTGATCTAATCACTGCATTTAGTGTCAGTGTGACAGGCAGTGTAAAAAACAGTTAGTGTTAGGTTCAGGATAGCCCCCCCACCCCCCCTAATAAAGTTTTAACCCCCTGATCACCGCCCTAGTTAACCCTTTCACTCCCTATTGCCAGCATCACTAAGCGATCATTTTTCTGATCGCTGTATTAGTGTCGCTGTTCCCGCTAGGTAGCTATTTTTTTTTTATTGCGATTTTTTTTTTTACTAAAGACATGTGGCTGAATTAATTTTGGCCTAAATGTTTTACTAAAATTTAGTTTATTTGATTTTTGTTATAACAAAAAGTAAAAAAATTGTGTTTTTTTTCAAAATTGTGGCTCTATTTTAGTTTATAGCGCAAAAAATAAAAATCGCAGAGGCGATCAAATACCACCGAAAGAAAGCTCTATTTGTGGGAAGAAAAGGACGCAAATTTTGTTTGGGAGCCACGTCGCACGACCGCGCAATTGTCTGTTAAAGCGACGCAGTGTCGAATCGCAAAAACACCTTGGGTCATTTACCAGCGTATTGGTCCGGGTCTTAAGTGGTTAAAAAAAGAAACAAATATTTTTTTACTCTTTGCTAGAATAAATATCCCCCTTCAAAAAAACAAATCTTCATCAGTTTAGGCCAATATGTATTCTTCTACATATTTTTGGTAAATAAAAATAGGCGTATATTGATTGGTTTGCTTAAAAGTTATAGTGTCTACAAAATAGGGGATTGATTCATGGAATTTTTATTATGATTTTTTATTTTTTTACTAGTAATGGCAGTGATCAGTGATTTTTAGTGGGACAGCGACATTGCCGCGGAAAGATCAGAAACTTTTGACACTATTTTGGAACCAGTGACATTTATACAGCGATCAGTGCTAAAAATAGCTTCTGATTACTGTATAAATGTCACTGGCAGGCAAGGGGTTAACACTAGGGGGTGATCAAGGGGTTAAGTGTTCCCTAGGGAGGCGTTTTACGGTAGGGGGAGTGTACCGACTGGAGGAGGAGACCGATCGCTGTTCCTAATCACCAAGAACAGCAAATCCGTCTCTCCTTCCCTGACAGAACAGGGATCGGTTTATATTGACAGATCCCATTCTGTCTCTCTCAGGAGCGATCGCTGGTGGCCAAGTGCACAGACTCCGGCAGCACGTGCCCCCTAGAGGTCTTAAAGTGGAGACGTACAATGACGGTGATTCACCCAGGAGGGCCAACCTGCCGCAGTACAACTGCAGGGGCTGGTCTTTAAGTGGTTAAATACAACCAAAAGAAAGCTCTATTTGTAGAGGAAAAAAAAGAGATAAAAAAAAATTCATTTAAGTAAAGCATTGCATGACTGCGCAATTGTTATTCAAAGCAGGACAGCTGAAAATTGGCCTGGGCAGAAAGGGGGTGAAAGTGCCCGGTAGGCAAGTGGTTAAAGAAACTCTGTCACAACGTCTATAATGGGCAAAGTGGCAGAGTCTCTAAAAGTGGTTCTAAATGTAATTTTTTCTTGCCTACTCTGTCCAACAGTTTTCCAGAGCAGCCCCGATTTCCCATCTTCTTGGGTTCCCCGCCGAGTACCCCTATAACAAGTCACTTGCTATGGGGGCACTCACATAGGCTGACTCCCAAGCCTAGCTGTCAGCATCTTCTGACACACAGACAGCAGGACTCGGACCTGCCCCCTCTCCAAATCACATCGCTGCATCAAGATCGGCTCAGGTAAGTAGGAAGGGTGGCTGGGGGGCACGGCATGCAGAAGGTTTTATACTTAAAGGCAGTGTTAATTTCGCTGACTAAAACATTTTAGTCGACTAAATGAATATTATTTTAGTAGACTAAAATATGACAAACTAAAACAATTGAGATGACTATAATACGACCAAAACTAAAATGCCATTTTAGTCAAAAGACTAAGACTAAAACTAAATTTAAATTTGACTAAAAAATTACCACTGGTCTGTAGTGCATGTTCATATCTCAATACCATAAACAACAACATATTCGATTTTTCACTCGAGAAGTATATAATGAGTTTGGAAATTGTAGAGAAATATTAACGAATGATTTACAATTTAATTACACCCATTAGATTTTAGACGACTAAATAAGACAAACAATTGCAGAAGACTAAAAAGGGGACCAAAACTAAAACTAGATCGAAATTTGCTGCCAAAATTAACACTGCCTTAAAGTCGAGTTCTGCCGGAAAAAAAAAAAGTCAGCAGCCACAAATACTGCAGCTGCTGACTTTTAATATTAGGACACTTACCTGTCCTGGGTGCCCGCGATGTCCTCACCCGAACTGTCCCTCAGCTCCCAGGTGAAGGCGCCAGCATCTTCAGTAAGGGAATCAAGAAGTGAAGCCTTGCAGCTTCACAGTCTGGTTCCCTACTGCACATGTGCGAGTCGCACTGCGTGTCCTCACTGGTCCCTGCTGTCTTCTGGGACCTGTGTGTCTCCCAGAAGACAGCAAGGGGGGCCGGGTGTGGCATAAATGGCTGCGGAATCTGGAGATCTATCGTATTATACAGGTATCTTCTCCACCACCCCCCCCCCCCCCCCCCCCGAGAAGTGCCAAATGTGACACCAGAGGGGGAGGGGGGACCGGAAAAGCATATGCTTAATTTTTGGGTAGAACTCTGCTTCAATACATAGAATGTTTTAGGGTAAAAAAAAAAAAAAAGCCTTCTGGCCTCAAGAACCAATTTTATAGATGCCGTTCACAAGGGTTAAATGCATGTTTTGTCTGCGAGGAGTGGGGCATAGTTCTCATAATCCTCCTTCCCACAGGCTTCATCCTAGTTGCATAATTATTCCCCTGAAGCCGCTTCCCTTTGCTGCTCTGTTGGTTGCAAGTACTCTGGCATCACGTAAAATGCAGAACCAGCAATCTAGCAGTGTGAGGGGGGGGGGGTGCCCCCCAGTGCTAGGATCAACTTTAAATGCAACTTTTACTGGGGTTTGGTTTAACACACACACACACACACACACACATTACCTGCTGACTTATGATCTGGAACTCCCTCAGCTCGTCTTCAGTTAGTGGTGCATAGATCTCATCGTTTTCACTGTCTTCCTGCCAGCCCATTTCCTTCAACAATCTGAAAGTCGCAAAGTGACAAAAAGGTTACTTTGGGTTGTCTGATAATCGCAAACCTTGTCTATACCTTCTAAAGGGAATCCTTTAATAAATCTTTTAGAGAGAAAGGTTAGACCTCATTCTTTAAAATATTTCTTTATCTTAGTTTGTTAACACCAATCTAAATGGCATCCAAATTATGAAGCATTTATATATATTCTTACGAAATCTCGCCACTGCTGACCTTGCCATCAGAAAAGTCTAGTTGCCTAGCTGATCTATACATTGATCACTGACATGGCTTGCTATAGGTTTGTACCAGGTCAGAGATTAAAAATATTAAAACATTAAAGTGTTTGTTGGGTATATTTTTTTTCACTCCGATATAAATCTAAGCTCCCCAATGCATGTCATTAATAAAAATATGCCGTATAACAGCTTACTTCTCAGCTGACTGTGCCGCTGGTCTCCCCTCCCAATGCGATAGCTGCAGGGGGGTGCAGTGAAACCCCCGGTGACGTCAGCCAAGACGAGGGGAGGAGACCAGCAGGCAGTCGGCGCTCTGATGCAAGCCATTTTACCGCATTTTTTTTATGAATGACATCCACTGGGGAGCTTAGTGTTATACATCAGCCTGAACCGTAGAAGAAAAAAAAAAAAAAAAATTATATTTAGAGCAGGTTAGGCGGATTAGGGAGCTGACAGGCAGAGAGGGGGACGACGATGAAGACACATAAATGGACCGCAGTGTCAGCCCTGATACTCGTGGTCAGTTTACAGAGGGAGAGTATAGCCAGGCAGGATCAGACAGGTATTTCAGGTGAAACTGTGCTGTATTACAAGCTTTAAAGAAACAGGATCAAAATTAACAAACACTTTAAATAAGCATTGCAGGCAAGTAACTTGCAGTTTCAGAAGCAGGGTAGCAATGCCCATACTTCCCAATATACAAGCTTCCTTTATCAGGGATTTATGAACACAGATCCTATATAGCATGCATGCTGTAAGCTTAGATACGTTTTTACAGGCTTCAGCACGTTTTAAGCAGTATCCCAAATAGACCACTAGATTTTTTTTCATGGAAAACAAACCACTGGATACCAACCTCAAAAAATCATTCCAACTGTGATTCATGGTGGGTAAAGTATAACTATGTGAGACTGCTTTTGCTAGCCCAGAATCTGATTTAGAAATTACAGGGCATGTGATTGCACTAAAACTAAAAAAAAAAAAAAAGTCTGTGCAATATAATGATCCAAAAACATAAAAGTAATTAAAACAGTGGTAGAAAAAAAAAATGCAATTAAAAAATACTTCATTCTGAAATAGAGCTGCACGATTCTGGGAAAAATGAGAATCGCGATTCTTTTGTATAAAATGAAGATCGCGATTCTCAAAATTTTATATAAAAGTTATTTTCAGCACAAAAAAAAAAAAAAACGGAGCTTATGTGGTTAAATACAGTATATGTAAATCTGAAGGACGGTTTACATGTTAAATTTTAAAAGCCGCAGCAAACCTGCTGACCTTACATGCTTGCTAATGTGAAAGAACACCTCTGATTTTCACATTTAACTAAATGTGAAAATCAGAGGTGCTCTGTCACATTAGCAAGCATGTACAGTTTTCTGCTGCTTTTAAAATGTAACATGTAAACAGTCTGTCAGATTTACATATACTGTATTTAACCACATAAGCTCTGCTTTGTGTTGAAAATAACTGTTGGGTGTAACAAGATGTCCGCTTGCCCCCCTTCTCACTATTACTGTGCAGGAGTGTGGGGTGGAGCAAGATGGCGGCACCCAAACGTCACTTCCTACGAGACGGCTGCCACCAGGTGTACCAAGATGGCCGCCGCTCCGAAGCTAGGCCGAAGCCGGGGGACTTTCCTATGGCCGCAGCAGAAAATCGTGGGTCATCCATCCTGGAGATCCCTGGTGGGGGGGGGGGGGGGTGGGGTGAATCGAGATCGCACTTTTCTTACGAATAATCGTGCAGCTCTATTTTGAAATGGCAAGATTGCGTTAAATCCCACAGAGATACTGTGGCAGGACACTTAGTTTCCTAAAAAAAAATTTTTTTTTTGTTGACCATATTGGGCCAGGTAGAAAAGTGAGGATTAGAGAACGCTGAATGGTGCCCATGCTGAACTACCAACAGACCTCCTGTGTTCGAAACGCATTAGCCCAACTCCTCAGGACATGAACTAAGCAAAGAGGGACGCTGTGTAAAATCTACATAGAAACGGAATGCAAGGATTTGCACATTTCATAAACCCAGAATTTATTCACAATAGAAAAAAATGGAAAACGGTTCTACCATTTTAGAAACAAGAAATAAGGTAATTTTGAAATGAATGGCAGCAACACATCTCAAAGAAGTGGGAGCGTTGTTTTCCAAAGGATCAAAGAATTGGGCGAGTATATGCTCATCCTTGACAAAACAAGCATGTTTTGCCCGGAGTTTGGCTTTAAAGTTACAGCAGTAAAAAAAAAAAAAAAAAAAAAAAAAGTATGTTTGTAAGAAGAAAAAGCCTTACTTATTTTTAGAACTTGCAATAAATATAGATAAGACCATTCTTTAGAAAGCAATACAAAATTTAGAAAACCTTAAGGTTCAAACATTTGTTGAGAACTGCATTCCCAATTCATAAAACAAATTTGTTTTACAATCCACAGGAATGCGAGCACAGCCAGTAACCAGGTAAGTGAATCTGCTGGACCTCACCCACTGGTGCCATCTAGCCGGGGTGGATGCTTTCTGAATGTGTATGACAAAGCAACACTCATCATATCTGCAACTTACCTGTGCTCTGCCTCCAGTGAACTTGACAGAACAACCTCCTGAGGGAAAGTAGAAGACCGTGTAATTTGTCTGGAAGTAAAGGAATTTCCATTCCCCTGAGGGATTTCACTCTGATCAAAATTCAAGTTGATGTCATGTTCCTGACAAATGTTCATTCTATTAGAAAAACTGGAAGAATCAACCTCCTGTAAGAACACAAGCAAAGATTAATTTACATGTAAAGCCATTTATTTATTTCAACTTAAAGTGATTGTAAAGCCTTGTCGTCGTCCCCGCCTTCTTAAAACAAACATGTTTTTACCTGCTCTGTGACATGGTTTTGCACAGAGTGGCACCGACTTTCCTCTTTCTGCGGTCCCCCCACTGGCGCTCTTGGCTCCTCCATGAGACAGAGTCACTGGCTGCGGTTTCTGAGCCATAGAGACCCAGGAGAGCCTTGGCTCTTGTGCTCATCGCTGGATCGAGATCCAGCTCAAGGATGGATCTAGTAGTGGGGGCTGCAGGGGGGGAAGGGGGGGGGGGGGGGGGGGGGAGTCGCATGCAGATTTTTTTTTTTTTTTTACATTACTGCACAGAATGGTGTATGGTAAAAAAAATAAAATAATCTGCCTTAACACTTTAAATACAGAAGGGAATAGTTAAAACTAGGGTTGTCCCTCCACTTTTTTAGATTTTTTTTTCTTCGCCGATGCACTTTTTTTAAATGTCTGTCAGTTTTCCACAATACAGAATATTTTCTTTAGAAATATGATTACCCTTATAAAAGAATAATAATGAATAAAAATGTTTTATTTGCAATTAAAAAACCAAAGAATTTCAACGAACATTAAAACACAAAAAAAGTATTCTATTTAGAACTGGGAACAAGCGAAATACTGATCGGTCCCGAGAAATCCCCTAGTTAAAACCCCTCCAGATTTTTTTTTCACCTGTCACGAATAGGATTACAATTCCTTCTTAAATATGTACAAATCCCCTCAGTTCCCATTCCCATTCGAAGATTTCCTTTCTATTCTTGTTCCAGCGATATGTGAAATATGTATTTTTTTACTCAGTTTAGGTTGTGGAGCCAAAGATTTGACAAAGAAGTTGGGAGAAGCCACGTTATTTGATTGGAGAGAGAGACCCCCCCTGGTCCCTCCCCTTCCTCGGACACAGGCCGCTAGAGTGGACACATTATCTCCCTTGCCCTACAGCATTATTGTCTCCATCCTGTTAGCGGCCATCTTCTTGGTGGGCTCTAGCTTTACTACACCCCACGCTGGGTGTTTTTTCCTGCAGGACACCTATAGCTGATCCCAGCGAACCTTCCGGCTGGTATGTGAACCGTGAGCCTGTTTCCATCACAAGTGCTGGACCCTGCATTTAGTGTTTGAGGAGACTTGGGATTTTGCCTTTCACCTTTTAAATTAGACTCACATGACTGTTTTTAACTGAACTGTGGGATTTATCTATGGCCACACAATAAATGTTACTTTATTCATTTATACATCATCCTCCAATTTTGTTTCTCATGCATATATTGACTTTATCAGTGCGCAGCATATAGCTGTTGTATTTTGGTTTTGAATCTCCACTCCTACAGTGGATTGCATGCAGCACAGGACTGGGTCAATAGGATGCACATTACTACTACATATAACCGCTAGCCCATTCTATGGTTGAGCGCCTTGGGTCTATTTGTTGCATTTTAATCTTAATCCTCCTGTGTGCAGCTCCCTTTATACTACTAACCTGAGCCAGATGTTGATCCAACTGTGTGCTTCAGAGCAACATTGTTGCTTAATCTTTCCCCACACTGGTTTAGAGGCAGCAAAGGGAGTCATTGGCTCCTGCTACTGTCAATCACAGCCAATGAGGATGCAGTCAATGGACACAGAGCGCAGCTTGGAAGTGAGCCCAAATGAGTGCCACCATAGCAAGTGGCTTGCTATGTGAGCACTTAACAAGGTGGAGCAGCCAGGAGCACACCAGTAGGGTACCAGAGAAGAGTTTGCTTTGTGAAAAACCATTGCACGGAACAAGAAAGTATAACAGGTTTGTTATTTTTTATTTTTTTTTACATTTTTACCTTTTCAGTCACTTTAATGTTCTGGAAAGGTTTACGCAACAATAACTTTTTAACCACTTTGCATACCAAAATCATTTGAAAAAAAACATCTTAAAATATATAATTTTGTACAATCAGCACAGATATGGACACAAAGAATTTGCAGTTTTAGTTTTCTTAATGAATAATGTATTGTTGCAATACTTTTTCGAATATCAGCAATTTTTTTCTCCTTTTTATCTGCAGTACAGGGACCTGAAATATGTGTAGGTTTGAAACGTACCTCATATCCAATACCCCAATATTAGATCTTTTCCAGCACAATGGCCTGGATAGACATGTAGGCTTCATGTACACGGAACGTTTTACAACCTCTCCTGAAAGATTTAACTTGACAGATAGCAACTGACATTTAAAAACGTCTGTTATGCTGCGATTACATGCCGCGTTTAGAGGCGCCCCCCCCCCTTTTTTTAAATAGCAGAAAATTTAAAAAACGCCTGTAAAAGAAAACGCAACTAAACGCAAGTTACCTCATTTACCAACTGTTACAGGCGTTTTCAAATGCCTCGGAACATCCGTCCTAAACACATTTTGTTGTTTTCCCCAAAAAAAGCTTCTAAACTCAAATGCCTAGAAACTACAAAAAAAAAAATGACCCTGTGTAAATGTACTGATAGATAGCAGAGGAGAGTTCAGGGGCAGCTGAAAAAACAACAACGCCCAACTGCTCCTAAATGTCCATTTACCAGCAGCAGTGTACGTGAGGGCCTTGAGGTGTAGCGGGGTCATTGTGCCCGATAACCAACTTAGGGTACCACTGCTTACAAGGGAGCTCTAAGTGTCCAATATGGTCATATTTTACCCAGATCTCCCCTTCCAGATGAGGATTCCTATCCTAAGGTAATGCCAACTATAGGCATAGGAAATAATCCTGCAACAATTTTCTAAATCCTCCATCTATACATTGTTACCTCTTGCATTGAAGTCTGAGATGCATCTGTCAAGTCATTATGTACAGTTTTATTTAACCTGAAGGTTTCACTAGAACTTTCAATGTTGTTCTCGTCCAATAGTGCATTGCTGTTCTCCTATAACGAAAAAAATAATAAATTACAATATTCCCAATCTTGTTGGATATTTAGTTCACATCTGTCTAAAGATGCAGGCTGTCTAGCCAAGAGAATTTGCTTTGGACCTACTGAGCCTATAACTGGCAACCCCACAAATCAAGGCAATCAAACAGACTGTACATGACCACATGCATGGTTCAGATGTTCTAATCATGTAGATTATGTCTATATCACCATACATGGCCTAATCCAAATCATGAGACCTAATGGTAGCAAAATAAGCCAGTGTATGGTCATCTAAGGTGTCATACAAGCAATACATAACATTACCTAAAAAACATTGTGTGCAAACCTGAGGCCAAGCTAAAAAGCGCCAGACAACGCATAGAAAGAATATATCTCTATCCTAGGTCCCAAATGTTCCGATGACCCACCAGAAATGATCCTCCAATAACATCCATTAAGATACGTGTATGGAATGGCTGTGAAGCAGATATCCTCAGAAATCCCCATATTCACAAAAATGCAAAATTTATAGCCCTGTGCCCAGAAAAAAACATGTATGGTAGGCCACAGACATGCCGGTTTGTCGGAATGCATGTTTTACCTCTGGCAGATGGCCGATTACTTTGTATGCCCCAAGTTCATTAAAGTATTTAAATGCCTCAAGGTAAAATACTTTCAGCCTTTACATGCATGGAGGTATATTAAGCAAAACAAAAAACACCTTTAGTGTGAAGCTCCCCCTAATGCTTGCCTGAGCCGATCCTGGTGGATATGCTTGAAAGCCGAAGCTCTCCCAGGTCTCTCCCTCATTGGTTAAGATGAAGCACCAGGAGCCATTGGGAGTGGGTGGACATGGCCTTCTGGCTTAGTTCACCTGCTCTCATGGGGTCTCCCTTCGGGGGAGCACCACCTAGTACTTGGGTGGGTTCTGTTTCAGCAGACCCTCCAAAGAATGGTGTCCGTGTTGGCTTCCCGGTCCATTTGAGTACCCCAGTCCCCGTCTGGGGCCTAACGCCCCGGGGGATCAGGGTCAGGTCCTTCTTTATGGAGGACCGTTTGACGTAGCACTCCTTGCACGTTTTTGTGTCACTCTGTGTATGCACATTTTTTTTGCACCGGGTGGAGTTTTTGAGTGTGTTTTGCACGCCATAGGCATTAAAAAAAAAAAAAAAAAAAAAAAACACACACACACACACACACACACAACAGGAGCCATTGGCTCCTGCTGCTGTCAATCACAGCCAGTGAGGCAGGAGCGGGGGGGCATGGGGCTGACCAATGCTCTCTGTGTGAGGCAGGCTCAGGAGTGAGCACGCATGAGTGCCCTCATAGCAAGAGGCATGCTATGGGGACACTTGGCAAGGGGGAGGGCCCCGAGAAGAGTAGGATCGGGGCTTCTCCGTGCAAAACCATTGCACAGAGCATGCAAGTATACCAGGGTTTTTTTTTTTTAATGCTTTCCTTTAAAAACATGTTAAACCAACATTGCTCCAAAAAATATCTCCTAAACTTTTTCCCCCCATAGTACAGCTCACAGAAATATTATGTAAAGTAATTTCCAAACACAGCCCAAACTCTAATGCACAAGCACAAATATTTTTTTTTTTTAAAAGAACCTCATATAATGAAAAATTGCTTAAACAGCTGTAGTCTTAGTGAAAAATCTCAATACAACTCAGTCTGGAGTTAAAGGTACTGAATTAAAATGTACTTAACTTTCCCAGGGTAAGTTTCATTCGGATGGCGCCACCCTTTGGGCTGCTTTTGCTGATTTTGTGTTGGTAAAAGTTTGGTGAGAGACGATTCGCGCTTTTCAGTCTTCGCGCTTTTCAGTCTGTTACAGCGTGATGAATGTGCCATCTCCATTACAAACGCTAGTTTTACCAGAACAAGTGCCCCCGAGCATGTGTGTTTTTTCCCGTTGTTAAAGTCTACACACAACGGTTTTTTTAACGACGTGAAAAACGATGGACGAGAAAATTTTGCGCATGTTCTAAATTTTTAATGCCCATTTTTCACATCGAGGAAAATGCTCTGGAGCCTACACAAAGTAGTTTTTAATGACCAATTTAAAAAATTGAATTTTTCTCATCATGAAAAATGGTCGTGTGTACGCGACATTGGACACAAGCAAAGCAACTTAGACACAAGCAACTGTCAGTCAACATTGGCCCTCTCAGCCTTGCATTGTAGAAGGAATTAGGAAAGTAGGGACCAAAATGAAAGTGTCAAACCCTCTAGCTGACATTTTTTCAGCATCACAATTCCTTTTCCCAAAGTATTATTCACACATTATTCACACAATCACTTCTCCTGAAGGTCTGGTTTTGAAGTTCAAGCAATGTATAGATACTGCGGTCGCACTGCTCCCTTTGCACAACTCCCAAGATTCATTTTATTTGCATACACCAATGAGCATGCCGTTTAGCATTCATGAATGGTGCGGGTCAGTGACGAATGGGGTGGATTACACATTGAAAAGATTTTTTGCTCTGGATGTGTTGGCACATACAGTAGGTACTTAGTCTACAGCGGGAATGCACAGGGGAGTGTGCCTACATCATACAGGCAGTAGTACCATGTAGACCAGGGATATGCAATTAGCTGACCTCCAGCTGTTGCAGAACTACAAGTCCCATGAGGCATTGCAAGACTGACAGCCACAAGCATGACACCCAGAGGCATGATGGGACTCTTGTAGTTTTGCAACAGCTGATCCGCTAATTGCATATCTTTGATGTAGACTATAGAGCCAGCATTTCCACCCTCATAAAAAGGAAGTCAGCCAAGCAGAGTTTTAACATATTTCAGCATATGCAACCCAACATTGCTATTCAAAGAGATTTATAGGACCACTCACGAAGGTTGGAAATATTCCACTTCATTTTTTGGATTGGGTTTAGTGCTGTATTCTTTTACAGCAAAAAAAAAAATTGTGGAATAGAAAGGCAGATGCCTATTCGATCTATTGATTGGATAAGTAGTTTTCACTGAAGTTCATCCCTGCTCATGCTTATTTCATCATATGCATGATCTGAATTGGTTGGCAACATGCTTACTTATTCCCCCGCCCAACACCCTCATCGCTTTTGCAAACCCCATGCCCGCTGAAATGATGCACAGGAAAATATTTCCTACAGCTATGTATCCGTGTTGTACATGTGTGTATCTCAATCAGAGAACCGGCCCAGTGTTAAAAATAAATATAGGGGAAGGGTACAATTTTTTTTAGGATACCCGGCTCTTAGGGTTGGCCTGCCCACACGTACAATTGCATTGGCATTTAACAAACATAAGTCAATTCTGTAAACCTGATCCCCTCAGAGAACAATGCAGTGCTTTTCACTACCTTTGTAGGACTGGAATCCTTTGGTTCTAGATCCTTAGAGATGTCCATCCCATTCTTCGCGGGCGATACGCGGATACTACTCGTTGTAATCGGATACCCAGACCATGAGAAATCATCTTTCATCCCCTTTCTAATGACCAGCATTCGAGAACTTCTAGATTTAGAATTCAAAGGGTATTCTGCATGAAATAAAAAAGGGAGGATCAGAGAAGACAGGATCAAACAGCATTTTTACACAATGCAGAGGATTAACCCCTTAGGTTGAGAAAAAAGGAAAAAAACATAAAAGCCTGACTGAGCTCAACCTCAATTATTCACTTTGTATGTTGTAGCTATAGATAGTAACAGGACCCAGTGATCTGACATGTATAGAAATATAGAAATCGGCTTTATTAAACACAACTACCTAAACCAGTGGTTCTCAACCTTGCTAGCACGTGACCCCTTGATAAAATATCCCAAGTTGTGGGGACCCCCAACAGTAAAATTTTCATAAAGTGGTTTGTCAGCACCAAAAGGTAAGACAAGTAATTTGCTGCCCTAACCCACAGGCATTTAGTGCTCCCCGAGTCCCCTTCCACTCGTACATTATTAACACCCCTTAAAGTACATTTTACATTTTCTTTCTTACCCCTTTTATCTCTCTCTATCCCAATATCTTGTTTTCCCCCCCCCCCATCCCTCTCTCTAGTCTTTCTTGTTCCTTCTCACCCTTTTTCTTTGATTCCTCCCCCTCCTTTCCTCTCCCTTCCGTGCACTTCTCTATTTTTATTCCTTCTCTTACTCCTTGGGGGGCAATGGGATCAGTAGCAGTGCTGGGGGGAGTTCTGATCAGCCAACTTAGGTGCTCTTGTTCAAGGTCATCTGCTGATCTGAGAACTGTACTGCGTCTCCGGCTTCACTAGGTCTCCAGCTCTGTGGTGTCTCGCAGACATCTAGTCTCTACACCCCAACCATGCCGTAAACTGAATGGGTAGCTGCGAAGAGGCTGAGTGGGCCGCTGCGGGCTCCAGGGACAGCCCTGCTGGGCGACCGCGAAAAAGGCTGGGAGAGTGGTGCGGGCTTCAGGACCAGCCTAGCATTTGGTGACCCCTGGCAAATAGTAATTCGACCCCAGGTTGAGAACCACTGATCTAAACAATACAAAGCCCACTATCCATTTCATAAAAAGCATAATTGGCAATTACTAAATACACACAACCATAGCAGCTGCAGGTAAGTTTTATAAACAACCTCCTCTAGCACATATATATTTAAATGTATGTGCCTCAATGGGGGGTACAATATGTGTAAGCAAAAATCAATAGTTATGTACGAGTGCCTCCTCCGAGTACAAGATAATTTATAGCTCCTGGCTGAACGTTGCAGAAAATTCCTTAGAAAGGGATTCCATAGTGAATTCTATTCCAGATCTATTTAGAATCATATGTTATACAAAGTCCGTCAAGAGACCTTCTCCTGGATATGTAAAATGAGCCAAACCACACAATGTGGACAATGTCGCCCCCATGTGGCCAACACTGGACAGTGATGAGAGATCTACACAGCTGACAGTGATGCAATGGGACACTGTTTGTGGCTAGTGGCTTATAAGGACCATAAGGGTATCCTATGTGGGATCAGTCATTATGTATCTAGCTTGAAAATGTGAGTGAAGTGGTGGCTTATATGGTAAGTCAAGTACAAATACAACCGGAAAACTCGCCGGGAGGGATGTCCTTATCATATATAGTGCTCTTAGACCCAATTCACACCTAAGCGTTTTGTAGCTTGAAGCCTGAAGCTGAAAAACACTGGAGGGGAAAAAATCTATTATTCTCTATGGAGATGGTTCACATCTCCACTCCAAAACTGAAACCAGTAGCTCCAAAATGCCTGAAGCTCAAACAAGTATTTTTGATGTGCGTTTTTCTGCTTTTTACATTGGTGACCTTTGTACCTGTACAAAAATCACAGCAAAAAGGCAGTAAAAAACACTGCAAAAATCACGGCAAAACTGCGGTAAAATTGTGCGACTTTCTTCCTGAAAACGCTAGGCTCAGGTGTGAATGGGGCCTTATGGTACATTAGCAAGTATCTGCTGTTCTCCCTTAATTGGCAAATGAATCACATTTGAAACTTCTCCAAACATGCGAGATGTGGCTCATCATTGCCTAGTGTGGGAACCATCGATATTTGAAAAAGAAACAAAAAGCCATTCAACATTCGAAACAAAGGAAGTGTACTTGTGGATCTTAAAAAGTCCAAGTTGTATTTGTGGCGATAAAAGTGTATCAGTCCATATGCAGGATAATATCAGTCCCTTAAAAGGAATGGAGGTGGTAGGAGAGGAGGTGTCCCAAAAGCTGGATACATGGGACAAAGCTGGAACCCCTTCGGTTCCACAGCGAGTAGGACAGGAATGCTTCACTGCAAATACAGACCGATTTTACTGTTGTGAGGTTTACCAACACTTTAACCACTTCCATACCGGGCCTATTTTGGCACTTCTCTTCTACATGCATAAATCATAATTTGTTAGAAAATTAATCAGAACCCCCAAACATTATATATGTTTTTTTAGCAGACACCCTAGGGAATAAAATGCCGGCCATTGCAACTTTTTATCTCGCACAGTATTTGCGCAATCATTTTTCAAACGCCTTTTTTGGGAAAAAACAGTTTTGTGAATTAAAAAATAACAAAACAGTAAAGTTGGCCCAATTTTTTTGTATAATGTGAAAGATGAAGTTACGCCGAGTAAATAGATACCCAATATGTCACGCTTTAAAATTGCGCACACTCATGGAATGGTGCCAAACGACAGTACTTAAAAATCTCCATAGGGGTCGCTTATTTTTTTTTTACAAGTTACAAATTTAGAGTTACAAAGTAGGTCTAGTGCTAGAATTGTTGCTGGCGCTCTAACGCACGCGGCGATACCTCACATGTGTGGTTTGAACAGAGTTTACATATGTGGGTGGGACTTACGTGTGTGTTCGCTTCTGAGCGCGAGCTACCGGGGATAGGGGCGTTTAAAAAAATATATATATATATATTTTTATTTTACTCAGTTTCTTTTATTTTTGATCACTTTTATTCCTTCCTATTACAAGGAATGTAAAACATCCCTTGTAATAGGAATGGTTCGGGACAGGTACTCTTTATGGAGAGATGTGGGGTCAATAAGACCCCACATCTCTCCCCCAGGCTGGAAAGCATTAGATCGTGAAAAAAAAAATTCACAGATCTAATGCCTTCAGCCGTGATTGCGGCTGTGTTTACATTCCAGTACCCGGGCGTGACGACGTCATAACATTGCGCCCGGGCCTCCGACAATCATAGAGATGACTGGTGACCATCTGGTCACCAGTCTACTCTATGGTTTCCATCCAACGCCGGCGGATCGTTTCTCCGGGTCTCCAATGGCTAAAGGAGAGCCCGGAGAAGCACCGGAAGGCGGCGGGAAGGGGGGGGGGGGGCGTCCCCTCCCGCCGCCTATAAGTACGATCAATCGGCGGAACCGCTGCTATGATCGTTCTTATGGTGCACAGAATCACCGGCTGAAGAGATGTATATCTGAATGATGCCTGTGGCTGCAGGTATCTTTCAGATATCCCCACTGAAAGTCCAGGACATCATATGACGTCCTTTGGCTGAAAGTGGTTAAGTTTAATAACATTTTTAGTTTTGGAGTAGAGGGATTAAAACACCCGTCAGGCTTTTATTGCTGTCTGTCGCCCCATTAGGACGATTAACCCTCTCTAGTAGTCCTGGGGACCTGAACGTAAAAGGAAATACCCAAAAATGTTGGGTTGTCCCTAAAACAGTAATAGAGGGGAAATCTAGGAAGACACCAGTTCTGGTGATCCTGGCAACTAGGAATTCCCTCACTTTAAAGGGATTTCCTCTCCCTTCCTATTTTGGCTATGGGGCAACAAGTAAAGGGAAATCTGCCAAAGGGACACTAATGACAAAACAAAAATAAACTGACAGGGGTTATAACCTTCCCTTAACCAAAGCAGAGAAAATAAAGCTTTACCTTTAGTTCTACTAAATTATTCAGGGAATTTATAATATTGATGTTATATACTCGAGTATAAGCCGACCCAAATAAAATCTGAGGCACCTAATTTTAACACTCGAGTATAAGCCTAGGGTGTCCATGCCTCACTGTGCCCATGCCTAGACTGACGTTTAACATGGGAGTCTATGGAAGGGGTGCCAGGTTTGAAAAAAAATAAAAAAAAATAATCGGTGCTCCCCAGTCTTAGGTTTCCCAGACAACAAACTTTGCACACTTGTAGAGGAGTATGTCAAGTTCCGGATCCACTGGACCTATGACCAGCCGGTACCGGGTCCCCAAATATACTGGAGAAATTACTGTTTAACATGGGAGTTTATTGGAAGGGGTGCCTGGGTTTGAAAAATCTGTGCTCCCTGGCTGTAGGTCTCCCAGACAACAAACTTTGCACACTTGTAGAGGAAGAGTTGGGCTACATGTGTGCCAAGTTTGGGGT
The DNA here is from genome assembly GCA_029574335.1 of Rana kukunoris. Classification (NCBI taxonomy): domain Eukaryota; kingdom Metazoa; phylum Chordata; class Amphibia; order Anura; family Ranidae; genus Rana; species Rana kukunoris. Next base: position 53,106 of record JAJQKJ010000425.1, read on the forward strand.
ATAGGGGGACCTGCGGCTGGCTAGTACCTAAAGTCCAGGAGATCAGGCGCAAAAAGGTGACTTGAGTATAAGCCGAGGGGGGCATTTTCAGCACACAAAAAAAAAAATGTGCTGAAAAACTGGGCTTATACTCAAATATATACAGTATATACACACACACACACACACAAACAAAAAAAATCAGAATAGGCCTTCTGTAAATAGATACTGTCCCCTAGACCATTCAGGGCGACACTGTGCCTATAAAGTTCACCAAACCTCCCGGATACTCACCTTCAATAGGGTCCCTCGTAGCACATTGCTCCCCTGCCATTGGTGCTGCCGAACTGGGAGAGTGTTGACATCCCTTGTCTGGTCATGTGACATTGCTCAGGGCTAGTAAATGGCTTCTAGGCCGGACCATCACCACTAGGGAGAATATTAAAGGCATAATTGTCCTATCAAGAACATTTACATGGATGTGTAAATGGGAAAAAGGATATCAGTGGCTGAAGTGCTTGAAGAAGAGTGCTGTAGACTCACAAAGAACGAGATGCACTGAAAGCAAGGTATGCAAGGATGGAGTCTACCGATGTCAAGAACATTGAAAACACTATAAAACACTATAATACACGATTGCTAGCGGAATCCACAATATACACATGGCAGCAGAAACCTTTCAAAACAATTATTTGTTTAAAAAGGAGTTAGATGGAAGCAGATTGACATCGACATGAATTGAGTGACATCAAAGCAAGCCGTTTATGTGTGGCCATAGGGCTTACATTCTAAAATATGAAACTTGCTCCTACAATTTCTGATCATGCATAAAATGGAACATGCATTTTTGAATAAAACAGCAAATTTACAGACAAAAAAAGAAAACACCCCTTTGGGTTCTGTTAACACTACTGCAACACAATTTTGATGCGATTATGTAGTGCGACCGAAGCAGCTTTAGTTGCGTTTTGGATGTGGTTTGCACATTCCATGAGCCTAAATAGCATAGGACCCTTTCCCAAATAGTACAGCAGCGGCTGCATTGATGTTAACAAGCACCATTGGAATCAATGTCATTTCCATTGCCATGTGATTCAGTGTGACCCAAGTCTCATCTGAAATCGCATCAGTGTGATCCAGGCCTCAGGGTTGATATAGTGGCAAGACCCGAGACAGGAGAAGAACGTGGAAAAAAAATACAATCATAACTAGTCTACATTGGAAACTTTCATAACATCAAAGTACTAACAAACATATTTCAGGTAGCAGACACGATCCCATTGAAAAATCGTGAGTACAGACTCACCCCACACTCCAGCAGAGAAGAGACTTGTTTTGGTTCACTTCTTTGTCATGTTCAGGATTTAGAGAAGGCTGTAAAACACACATTGATGGAAAAATATAAACAAATCAATCAAAATAACACATATGCAGATTTCTCATCTACAAGTCATCCAGAACACTACAGCAAGACTGATAACAGAAAAAAAACCTGGGAACCAATCACCCCGGCTTTGAGGATTCTCCATTGGCTACCCATAAAGGATCGGGTTACATTCAAGACCCTCTGCCTCACCCACAAAGAAACGCGCCTCAATAATTATGCGAGAAAATAAAGCACACCCCTAATCGGGCCCTCCGATCATCTAAAGAAAATCTCCTCCACATCCCCAAGTCCCGCTACCAATCTAAAGGAGAACAAAAATTTGCAGTCCAAGGACCACAGCTATGGAACGCTCTACCAAATAACATCCGTATGGAAGAAAACCATTGGGCCTTCAGGAAAAAACGTAAGACCCACCTCTTCTGAAGGACCTAAGACGAAATTGAACAAAAAGCGCCTTGAGCCAATTCAGTTCGCATTTTTAGCGCTATACAAGTTACTGACTCACACCCAATAAAACACAAGAGAACATATTAGACATTAAAGTGAATGTAAAGTTAAAAAAAAAAAAAAAACACAAAAATGTCAATACCCATCTGTTCTGTGCAATGGAATTGTACAGTGCCCTCCATGGGAAGCTACTTCCTATGGGGGCACTCATGCATGCTCACTCCTGAGCCCCGCTAATGTGTCCATTGACACAAACAGCCTCTAAACACCTGTGTGTGCTAGGGAGAAAAAAAAACACACACCTGTAAAAGGCAGTGTATATGGGGGCCTAAAAGTAAAACCAGTTATATGTATTGAGAGAATTTTGTATAATGGACAGAACTAAAATACACTCTAGGCTGCTTTTACTGCATTTTCTCCCTATTACACAAAATTTAAAATTATAGTTTCTATCAAAATGTAACGAGTCAAGACAAACATGCCTAATCCATCATAAGGAGGCTCGGTTTAAAGCAGCCTATACACTATTTGTTTTCTTTTTTTGTTTAGCCCCGGTTCACATTGGAGCGACTTGTCATGTGATTTGACAGGTCCAATCGAATGACAAGACGCAGCCTATTGACAACAGTGGCACTGTTCAAAATGGCGCAATGCCGATTTTGCGCCACCGCACTGATTTGCAAAAGTAGTTTCTGCACTACTTTTGGCGATTTCGGGTGCAACTTAAAATAAACATCTGTGCATGAAGCCATATGATCACACACACAGGTTGGACTTGAGTCTTTTTTCAACCTCACCTACTATGTAACCATGTCCTCCAAGTCACACTGACATGCGCCTTTGAAATGATACGATTTCAGATGAAGCTGCACAATTTCAAAGGCGCAATCAATGTGAACGAGGGCCTAACCAACAGGTTGAACTAAAGAAATGACAACAGGGAGACTTACGAGTGGCAAAAATCCAACAGGACGGTTGTACAGAAGTCGATCGGTAGTGCCACCAAGATAAGTGCCAGTTCAGACACTTGCCTCATAAAGGTGATGGCCACAAAGAAAAATACCTTGTGGGTGAGAGCAGAGAGAAAGGATCGTCTCTTAATGGGTTGAAGCAGTGGTTTCTGAAGCAAAGAAAGAGTAAAGACTCAGATTTCACTGAGACAAGGCCTTCTTTAACTCCAGAGCTTTACCCTCGAGCCACCAAGCCAGGGACAACCTGGTCCTTAGTGACAGACAAAATCGGTCTGTCCAGAGACTAGATCAATTTGTTCCACCATGACAGAATATTGCATTGTAGAGGTCTGGAGTAAAACTGGGGAAATGTAACTGGGGAAATGTAACTGGGGAAAAAGAGCCAACCATTGGTTGTAATTTAGGACCCAGAAACTCTAAGCAGCGAGTTATTTCAAGCAACGATTTCTGAAAGTTTAGGAACCATCCGAATTGCGGCAACAATGTCAACTTATGAGCTAAAAAAAAAAAAAAGAGACCTCAAATGCGGCCCTTGATATCATTAAAGGGCTGCACATAATGTTCAAACATATGTAGTGCTTGAGAATAGGGATGAGCTTACATGATGCTAGTAGAAATCCATGTTCCCATTACAGACTGCTGAGGTCCGAGGGCCGCACATCACCTACCAAAGGGCCACAGGTTAGGCACCAGGGCTGTAACATCTGGACAGTTAAAGATCTGTCTGAAAAAGCCCATGCCAATTGTTCCTGCAACAGGAGATTTTCCAAGTATGACAGATCTGGTGAATTCTATACAGAATTTCTAAACTCATTTGGATTTTTTCTGGACCAGAATGAAGTCATTAAGAGCTCTGAGATCCAAGATGGGGCAAATGCCCCCATAATATTTCGGGAACAGAGAAACAAATCGCAATAAAGGCCCTGGAACCGTTCAGCCACAGATTCCTGTTGGATTTAAATGTCCAAATCTTGTGGGGGAGCTGAAAGCCAAACTTAGTAAAATTCCAAAGAGACGTTTAACAGTCAGAAAAGGGAAATATTCCAGTCTGTCCCTTGGGGTTTTTCCTCTGAGGAAGAATGGTGCTCTTACCACCCTTGTTAAAGGATAATTTCATCTTTATTAATATAATAAGTTATGCCCATATTTAAAGCGTTTGTTAAAGCAGAGTTCCACCCAAAACTGGAACTTCTGCTTTAAGGAAAGGTGACCCCGACATGCCGCATGTAATTTTTTTTTGGGGGGGGCAGAAACCCTCCTTTTAGAGGGTTTCAGCCCCCACTTCCTCCTGGGGTACCATGGCATCAGAAGGAAGTTCACATGTCCCCCCTCCCTCTCGGCAATCATCTGGGACACGTCACAGGTTCTAGACTATTGCCCGGCCAATCACAGTGCGAAGCCACAGGCGGGCACCCACAGTAGTGATGAAAGGAGATTATTAAAAGTCAGCAGCTGTAGTATTTGTAACTGCTGACTTTTACTATTTTTTTTTTTTAAGTCGGAACTCTGCTTTAACTTTAAAAAAAATAAAAACGGATCCTACTCCTTTAAAGCATTTTATACAGCACAGTGCCGTGTAATTTGGCCCCCTGTAATGCCCGAAAACCTGGCTGATCCTGACAGTTTCTGCCCTCCCCTATGTAAACTGACCATGGCTGCTGAGCCCTGACAGCATTGCCAGTTTACGTACCTACGTCATCCACAGCCCCGCTGTCTCCTCTGTGTTCCCGTTGTCCTCCTCCCTCCCCTCTCTGCCCGTCAGCTAGTGACAGTGTCCACCCTCTCCACTCGGATAGCTAATATTTAATGCACCATCAGCGCTGTCTCCTATTGCCGTGTTCTCCTCTGAGATTTATAAGTAAAAAAAAATGCTGTAAATACCTTATTTTAGCACATTTTATTTTAGCACAACGAGCCGCAATCACATGACCGGCTGGCTCTCTCCTCCTCTCCCAGCTGACATCAACGGGGGAATCTCGGCCACTCCTGCTGCATTCTGTCAGAGGAGGAAAGGAGAGAGCCGGTCGGTCATGTGATCAGGGATCGTGGCTCTAAAATTAGGTATTTACAGCATATTTTTTCCCATAAAATCACATACAGAGAGGTACACTACAATAGAAAACAGCACTGATGGTGCATAAATGTTAGAGTGACGCAACAAGCACTTTAAGGCGTAACATGTAACTAAATCACCTCCTGCCAGTCCGAACCCCCCTTGTGACAGCGGATGGGGGGGGGTCCTCTCCCTGTACCCACTGTCACAATTTAAAAACAATGCGGTCGTGCGGGGGCGCCACATCATTCATTGAGTTCTGTGACTTTTTTTTTAAATGTAACTACCGCCAGCTATTGCAGCAGACAGCTTGTTTTTCTCAATGAACTAGGAGCGCTCTCATAGTACATTGATCTTTTTGGACTTCAGTAACTGCCTGTCCATATCAGATGTACAGACAGCTCTACTGACAGTCTACAGAAGCCCGGCATTGCATCTGCCTTTAACATCATCAAAAGCCCTTCTAGAGACTTTGCTTGAAGGCCACATGGCTCAAAACGCTTCTTGTACAAAGGTTCTGCAGTCCAGCACTTTACAGATATGTACAGACTTGAAACACAAATGAGATGAGAAGCGTCCTGCAAAGCTTCACAACCGATGACACCAAGCTATGCAGTGGAATAGCGTCTTTACAAGATGTCGCCAATTTACAAGCCAACCTCAATGCTCTGTAATTTTGGGCGACTAAGTGGCAGATGAGGTTTAAATTTTGATCAATGTAAAGTTATGCACTTGGGGGCTAAGAATATGCATGTATCATACATACTAGGGGGGGGAGGGGGGTTGGGGAGTACAACTGGGGGGATCCGTAGTGGGGAAGGTAGATCATAAACTCAATAATGGCATGCAATGTCAAGCTGTGGTTTCCAAAGCGAGCAAAGTATTTTCTTGTATTAAGAGAGGTATGGACTCCAGAGAGAGATCTATCCCCTGTACAAATCATTAGTAAGACCTCATCTGGAATATGCAGTTCAGTTTTGGACCCCAGTTCTCAAAAAGGATATCGGGGAACTGGAGAAAGTGCAGAGAGGGGCAACTAAACTGATAAGAGGCATGGAGGAGCTAAGCTATGAGGAAAGATTAGAGGACCTGAATTTATTCCCTCTTGAGAAGAGAATAAGGGGAGATATGATCAACATGTAGAAGTATATGTAAATCAAGATAGCTCCCAATGCTCAGCCCACTCACTAAATCGGTTTTCAGGGACAAGGCAACATGCTGGACCTGGAAAACACCCCAGGTTATCCCCACAACATCCAGTCCTGTCCGGACTCGAAACAAATCAGGCTGAGGCTGACCATGTCAGATAGCTGCAATCAAAGCTACAGCAGCCCGACTGTGCAATAGGAGGGTTACCCTGGGCTGGCCTACAGTTTTGTTTTTTTATTTGTCAGTGTCCAATCCTCCTATATGTGGCAGTATAATCTAATTAACCTAAAAGTTAAACACTTCCTGTGTTTCCCAATGCAGTAGAAAGAAAGAAAAAAAAAAAAACATTTTTGTAGTCAATAAAATATTACTTAACAGTATGCATTCTTCTATTTAGCCAACAGGTGGCTTTCTTGGCCACATGAGACACTGCCAACACCAAGATTCATGGTTTCCTCACTGTCTACTCACAAAATCTTCAGCTTCAAACTGCTTGCGTTTTTCACGATCTTCTTTTCGTGTGGTTTCATTCTCTAAAGAGCTGCCTTCACGATGCCCATGGGTTTTACCTCCATGGAATGTGCTACTTCGAGAGCGGGAGCCCGTACCATTAAATGTACCGCTGAGATTTACATTTTCCGATCCGTTCCTGCCCTGGGAGCGCCACCCATTCTTTTCTTTTCTTCCAAAATTACCTTTAAAACAGAAAATATGGCCTTGGGAATTGTATTAAGACATATGTTTAATAACGAAGAGGACAATTTTCATAGTATCATAAAGCCAACAGGTTTGCTGTTCTACAAAATTAATTCAGTTCCTCCTGAAAAATCAAGCAAAACTCCACCAAGGCCAAGGACAATTTCTGGTCAAATAAATGCAAACCCAAAGCAGTGATTGGATCGGATCGGGAGGAAGTAGAGAGGAAAAAATTACTGGAAGTGGCAGCAGAGGAATTGTACCTTCCAATCCAACGTTTCTCCCTGCTGCAGGATTAGACCGGACACCTTGGAGGAAAAGGCCCTGGCTGGGTATTGGCCACAAGTGCTCTATACTTGTGCAGATGGTAAGCGTGCACTTTGTGTGGTGGATTCATTATTGGCTGTTGGTTCATCCTCCATTAGAAGATTTGTCAAAAGTTTGAACGCTGATTGGAGGACTCTTAAACCATAGGTTTTACTGTTTGTCATTTTTCATTATTAATATTTTCAAACCACGGTGTGTTTACTCGGGTTAAACCATGCCACTTAGAGCGCAGCTTCTTTTTTAAGTAAAGTGATTGGATTGATGCTTCATGGCAATTCTGACGACTTTAAAATGAAAGAAAAAAAAAACGTAATCTTTCCACAAACTTTACAAGCTGGTCCCAAATGAACCATGTCCCTCACAAACATGTGAGGCCGCTAGGTGTGCGATGTAAACTGTATATTGGCCACATACAGCATAACGCACTCTGTTCCGGGTACGAGGCGAGAACTTCCTGTCTCATACCCGCTAGATCTGATCAGCGCTAAGCCACTCAGAGCAAACACTGTATTCTATCAATGAATACAAAAGCTTCCTCGGATTGGCTGAGACAGAGAAGTAGGCTGATGATGTCACAACTTCAAACTAAGCCAATCAGAGGAAGCTTTGTATTAATCGATGGAATACATTGCTTGAGAGGCTGAGTGCCATGACTGCAGTGTTCTGAGTATGAGAAATGACGTTCTCGGCTCACACCCAGAACACAGTGCGGTATTATGCTGTATGTTGCCTCAGCTACATACAGTTTATACCGCACATCTAGCGACCTCACAGGTTAGTGAGGGACAGTTTGTTTGACCCAACTTGGTAAAGTGTGTGGAAAGAGTTTTTCCCTTTTTAAATCAGAAAAGAAAAGTTTATTGAAAAGCAGGGCAAATAGACATTCAATCACATCTTATGCAGCAAAGAGTACAGGTACATCGTATGCATTCATTTCCTAGAACACACTGACAGTTGTAGGATAATACCCGCCTGTACATGAGCAATAATAATCCAATAGACACTGCTGCATGGCATTGTTAAACCAGAGTTTCTTTTAACAGTGTTTCCGATTCGCCACTTTAATAAAGCTTTTTTTATCGAGACAGAACATCTTAAAGCGGGGGTGCACCCTTAAAACAACTCTGTGTCATCCCATCCACCATACTGGCGTCAGCATGCTGATTTTTTAAAAAAAAATTTAATCTTTGTACTTACTGTTTAATTGATAATTTTATATATTGTGCCTACTGCGGGTGAATGGCGCGTCTATGGAGCGTCACGGCTTCCGAAAATAGCCGACTAGCACTCGGGTATTCCCAGCGCCATACGGCGCCTGCGCACAGACCTATGAGCTGACTGGGCAGGCGCCGTATATATCAGAGTCCAATGGCTATGGCGCTTCACGCCCTCTGAAAAAAGCCGAAATAGGACTCGGATATATACGACGCCTGCTCAGTCAGCTCAAAGATCCGTGCGCAGGCGCCGTCTAGCGCCGGGAATACCCGAGTGCTAGTCAGCTATTTTCGGAAGCCGTGACGCTCCATAGACGCGCCATTCACCTGCGGTAGGCACAATATAAAATTATTAAACAGCAAGTACAAAGATTAAAAAAAAAAAAAAAAAAAAAAAACACAGCATACTGGCACCGACGCTAGTATGCTGGATGGGACGACACAGAGTTGTTTTAAGGGTGAACCCCCTCTTTAACCATTTCCGGACCAGCCGCCGCCGTTGTACTGTGGCCGGTTGGCTCTGCTGGGCAAATCGACGTTACCTTACGTCGCTTTCCTTTTGGCCACTAGGGGTGCCGATGCGAGTGCCCAGCATGCGCAATGACTGCCAGGCACCCGCAATCACTCGTGACAGAACAGGAACCGGGATCTGTGCCTGTAAAAACACAAATCTCGGTTCCTTGACCAAGTATGAACACCGATCTCTGTCTCCTCCTAAACAGTCCCACCCCCCCACAGTTAAAACACACCTAGGAAACAGTTAACACCGTGATCGCCCCCTAGTGTTAACCACTTTCCTGCCAGTGACATTTATTTTTTTACCAAAAATATGTAGAAGAATATACATCAGCCTAAACTGAGAAAAAAAAATGTGGGATATTCATTATAGCAAAAAGTATAACAGAGGTTTTTTTCAAAATTGTCACACTCTTGTTTATAGCGCAAAAAATAAAAACCGCAGAGGTGATCAAATACCGCCAAAAGAAAGCTCAATTTGTGGGGGGGAACACAGCAGTGTTTAGCAGTCTTGTAACTTATATCAGTGTCCAGCAGAGCACTAGGTAAAGCTTGTAGGAGAAGTTTTCATTCTCCCCCGATTATCCTATGAGTTTGGACAGTGCTGATAGTCCCTGTGCTGATCACAGACCCTCCCAAGAAAATAAAAAAACCTCTAGCAATACACACCAAACTGAGCATGTACAGCTTCCCCCCAGGGCTCTGTTTCATCAGGAGATAGATTGGAGACTGTTGAAGGGGAGGATCAGAGAAGACAAGCTTTTTACACAATGCATAGGAGTAACCCCTTAGGTTCCACAGTAAGTATAACAAGGATGCTTTACTGCATATACAGACTAATTTTACTGTTGTGAGTTTAGTAGCACTTTAAGTCCCCCATCATGAAAGAAATACAAGAAGTGCCCCTTGCTGGTCTCCTGAAATCACCAACCGCATGCCTGTGTCTGCTTTTAATGCTCTACAGGCCTGCAACAGCCATGCAGAAAATGAGTCACAATTTTATCGTTGCACCGACTGATAGACAGTGGCTCAGACACAGACACCAACATGACAGCCAGGGGAAAAAGTGTTTTTCCACAAAGCGTAGTAAATGAACGTTACTTTTAGTGTCAGGATGTTGGGGGTCACTGCCTGTCCTCACACACTACACTCTGAAGACGGGAGACACCGAGTGAGATCAGGCAGGTGACAGGTCAGAAACCAAACTTCTGGTGACTTCTGACCCCAACAGCGGCTTCCATATTTCTTTCCCAAAAGGTTCCTATAGAAAGTCAGACTGGAATATCAAATCTACCTCCATTTGAACGACCAAGAGAAGCATCAAATGCATCGGATGAATTGTGACGTCTACGCGTTACACTGTAGCGGCTGTCTGGACGCACCACATTCTCAGGTTTGTCACTGCTTAAAGAGGTCTGTGTGAAGAAACACAAATACATCCAGTCAGGCATGCATTTAAGAATAAAAAAAAAAAAACCTCTACATTTCAGCACCTCAATCACCACAAGAAGGCACTTAAATCCCATTTCTTCCCCAACAAGTCATCTTCACCACATCTAAATGCCGATATGCATGGAGTTATTGCCAGTGATTGGCCAATTAGCAATTTGTGCTTCCAAGCAATTGAACAGGTGTACCTAAGTGGCCGGTGAGTGCCTATGTCCCAAGTTGGCAGCTCAAATAACTGCTGCAGAGATGCCTTGAAGGGGCACTGTGGGTTCATGCTGATTTGCAAATGTAGGCAACAAAAATCTGTTTTTAACCTAAGGGTTTGAAATGATTTAAAGCGGCTTTTTTAACGTACCTCACCCCCCCGTTCTGATGACAACTGCAAAATTTTGCATTTCTCATCACTTTCTTTCCCAGAGACAATGGTCACCAGGAAAAAGAAGGCAAATTCCCAGCGGGAGCACAAACAGCAATAACAACCTGAAAGTGCTCCTAAGCCCTGAAATGATAGCCAACAGGCCAACAGGCAGGTATGTACAATGCCGATTTCTACCCTGGTTAGTGCCTTTGTAACTTTGCACAAACACCCATATAAGTGGTCAAGGACATACCGTATTTATCGGCATATACCGCGCACTTGCGTGCTATAAGCGGGTGCGTGCAATACCCCAATAAATACGGTACTTTATATGGAGCAGGGCTAATTGGGGTGGGGGGGAGGTGTTATATTATAAAGCATATTCAACCTATAATGCTTTATTAGATCAATTTTATTAACCACTTCAGACCCGCGCTATTGACAAAATACATCAACAGCGCAGACCTGAGGCGCCAACTAGACGTCTTTGGATGTGATTTGAAGTGCATTTCCCGCGCGCGCCACTGGGTGGCGCGCCGCGGGTAAACACTGTCCCGCCGCATCGCTGAGGATCCGATGCATGTACCTGGTGGCCGCGATGTCCGTCGGGTACATGCGATCGGCGGGAACACGAGCAGATGACAGCAGGGACGTGGAGCTCTGTGTGTAAACACAGAGCTCCACGTGCTGTCAGAGGAGAGGAGACCGATCTGTGTCTCTTGTACATAGGGACACAGCATCGGTCACCTCCCCCAGTCACCCCCCTCCCCCACACAGTTAGAACACACCCAGGATACACATTTAACCCCTTCCTCAGCCCCTGGTGTTAACCCCTTCCCTGCCAGTCACATTTATACAGTAATTAGTGCATTTTTATAGCACTGATCGCTGTATAAATGTGAATGGTCCCAAATTTGTGTCAAAAGTGTCCGATATGTACGCCGCAATATCGCAGTCCCAGTAAAAATCGCAGATCGCCGCCATTATTAGTAAAAAAAAAATATAAAAAAAAATCATAATTCTGTTCCCCATTTTGTAGGCGCTATAACTTTTGCGCAAACCAGTCACTTATTGCGATTTTTTTTTTTTTTTTTTTTTACAAAAATACGTTGAAAAATACGTATCGGCCTTAACTGAGAAAAAAAAAAAAAAAATTGGGATATTTATTATAGCAACAAGTAAAATATATATATATATTTTTTAAATTGTCGCTATTTTTTTGTTTATAGCGCAAAAAATAAAAACCGCAGAGGTGATCAAATACCACCAAAATAAAGCTCTATTTGTGGGGAAAAAAGGACGTCAATTTTGTTTGGGAGCCACGTCGCACGACCGCGCAAATATCAGTTAAAGCGACGCAGTGCCGGAAGCTGAAATTTCGCCTGGGCACGAAGGGGGTTTATGTGCCCAGTAAGCAAGTGGTTAATAAACATACTAATTTGCCCTTTTGTGTATTTTTAAAGGGGTTGTAAACCCCCCCCCCACAGTTTTTCACCTTAATGCATTCTATGTATTAAGATGAAAAACCTTTTGTGCTGCAGCTGCTCCCCAGACTACCCTTTTTTTCTTCCCTGGGCCCGGTCGTTCCAGCAACAGGGACGAGCACAGCAGCTCCAGCCGCTGTCTTTGATCCTCTTCGGATAGATTGGCTCCTTCTGCTGTCAATCAAATCCAGTGACACAGAAGCAGGGGCGGGACTGAGTCCAGCTGTCTGTGTCAATGGATGCAGCAGGACTTGGAAATGCGCCTGCACGATTTCCCCCATGGAAAGCGGCTCTCCGTGGGGGCACACCAGAAGGGGAGGAGCCAGGAGTGCCACAGAGGACCCCAGAAAAGGAGGATCAAGGTCGCTCTGTGCAAAACCCTTGCACAGAGGAGGTACGTGGAACCTATTTAAATTATTTATTTATTTTTAAATGAAGCTTTACATTCACTTTAAAACGTCTCCATAGTTTATGGTGATACAGCAATACCACCATCCACCAGCAGATGGCAATAAAGATAAAAACTGGAATGGACAACTAGCGAGGGCACTTTGTACACTGTTTTTGTATAAGAGCGCTCACTTACACCAACCCACTCCTTTCGCCCCCCCCCCCCCCCCTGCCCGCCCTGTCAACAGACCTTCTGAAAACACCCAAGTCCTCTAAATATGAGGGAACACACTATACTTTCTTCCACCTATGGAATCCAGGGCTTTGCTTTAGCAAGCCATTCAATAAAACCAAAGGCTGTGGCCATGTGGATGGAGGGCAGCATGCAAAATTCTGGGATATGACCACTAAACTGAGACATTATTTGTGTTGTATGGGTGTTAATTGAGGTCGATTGCCAGGAAATTAAGACTGCTTGATCCTCATGGATAACCGTTCAACCTAATTTTATAATCCAGGTTGACAAGAGGGATCCTTATCAGGTGGGTTGATTTACTAAAACTGGAGAATGCACAATCTGGTTCAGCTGTGCATGGTAGCCAATCAGCCTCTAGCTTTAGGGTCCTTTCACACGGAGTGGACCGTTTTTCGGTCCGCTCCGTGTGTCCGTCAGCTCAGCGGGGGGTCTCCGCTCAGCTGTCGACGGACAGGGCGGTCCCCGCACACTGTGCAGGGACCACCCTGTCTCTTCTCCTCTCTCCCCTATGGGGAGTCGGATGGAAACGGACCGTCTGTCCGTTTGCATCGGATCCGTTTGGCCGGACGGAAGAAAAATAGGACATTCTTCCGTCCAAAAAAACGGATGCAGATCTGTCGGACGTTAGCGGAAGCATCATCCGCTAACGGATCCGCTCCCATAGGGGCCCATTACAAGTCCGTTAACGGACTTGTAATTAGCGGACCGTTCGTCCGCTAGTGTGAAAGGGCCCTTAGCTTGTTCAAAATAGCTTTGACAAAAACAAAACCTGAAATCAGATTGGTTTCTATGCAGAGATGAACCAGATATTACACTCTCCAGTTTTAGTAAATTAACCCCAGAGAGTCAGGCCTGTTTCGAGGGCCTGATTTTAGGCTGGGTTCACACTATTGCAAATTGGGTATGGTTTCCCCGCATGTCAGGAGATTGCGATTCGCTCTCTATGGAGCCAGTTCACACATCTCCAGAGCGCCTCCGGTGCGAATTGCACAAGGGTCCTGTGCGTCTTCTGGTCCATTTCAGATGCGGCGTCACACCGATTAGGACGGTGCCATTGCTGGCCAATACCGCCGATTTGACATGTCAAATGGCACCAGTGTGAACAAGGGCCAAATGTGAGTAAGGGAGGGCTCCACTAGAGCCTTGGCGCCCACGGGGACAGCTGATTTTCCTCCGGTGGAGAAGGAACCTTGGAGAAAACCAAGAATGTTATGGGGAGTGAAGGTCCCATAGCTAGGATACTTCCAAAAGGTAGCCTAGGAAAAACCCTAGATATGCGACCCCTCCAAGCCACTGTCTTGGAATCATGGGAAAACATTTACAGTGGGGATCGAAAGTTTGGGCACCCCAGGTAAAAATTTTCATTAATGTGCATAACGAAGCCAAGGAAAGATGGAAAAATCTCTAAAAAGGCATCAAATTACAGATTAGACATTCTTATATGTCAAAAAAAAGTTAGATTTTATTTTCATCATTTACACTTTCAAAATGACAGAAAACAAAAAAAATGGCGTCTGCAAAAGTTTGGGCACCCTGCAGAATTTATAGCATGCACTGCCCCCTTTGCAAAGCTGAGACCTGCCAGTGTCATGGATTGTTCTCAATCATCGTCTGGGAAGACCAGGTGATGTCAATCTCAAAGGTTTTAAATGCCCAGACTCATCTGACCTTGCCCCAACAATCAGCACCATGGGTTCTTCTAATCTAAGCAGTTGTCTAGTGTCAGAACATTTGGGGTTAAAAGAATACATATAAAAGATCGCAATAATATATATTTCTAATGTTCCAAAATGGATATGTGAACTTAGACAACCATCTTTACCTGTTAAAGTTTAAACTAGGTTCTCAGGCATGAATAGCACTGTCTGAGGTTGTAAAAGCATGCTGTGCCACATCTCCCAAGCCAATCTCTTTGGGTTTGACACTATAAGATAAGAGAATGAACACCCTGGCAAGCATGACACTAAACACATGGTGGTCTTTATACTATGAGACTGAGGGGCTTATTCACTATCCCATGGAATTATATATCTTAAATAGTATTGTGTCTCTGTGCCATGACAATATATGGATTATGTTCAATTAAGAAATACATAGACATTACTGGGGTCCCAGTATGAGATCCTATAATATTCAAAGTATTAGATGGCTTTGACACATCCCAGCATTAGTTTAAAGAACTTTCCTAGGCATGGGGGTAATTATCACACCTTATCTCAATCGTAAATTTTGGGGGCCGCCTGAAGTCTAGTTTGTTGTCTGTTGTTTGAATATATAACAACTTATGATGCTATACAAGATTCAGGTCAAGGGGGTCATATCCTGGTTAACTCTGAATAACCCTAGAATTAGGAATTATTCAGCCACTCCCCCTACAGGTTAATATCAGCATGGTTCATTGTCACCCACCAAAACATATTATCATGTGACATAGAGACGTGAGGGGAATACAACCCAATTCTTTGGGAAAAAAAGTATTGCCAGGACAATGATAGGGGGTGGAGGTCAATGGGAGAAGCTCGAGAGATGGCAAGTGACTGAGGGCTGATGGCTGGATCTGATCCTGAAGGAAGCCAGAAAGATCCAAACATGGGAGTTCACAGACCTTCATTAGGTTTTCTTCTCAAACAGGACTCTTAATTACTGTAAGATGTTTTGATTATTTACCTTTTTGTAATTCTGAGGTTTTTCACATACACTCCACTAAGACAAAATATACTTGGCAAAGATAATTTGGGAGTTAGTTATGTCACCTGCAAGAGATAATTGAATTCCAAATTTAGGAGACATACAAATTTGTCTTTAAAAAGCTGGCCAACTATTGTGGTTTGAGAGTGATGTCTTGTGAAGATAGATCCTCACCAAATTTAACAAAAAGCTTGTGTACCATATAACATTTGTTAGTCATATATAAGAAGTAGTAGCAGAAGTTTGAATTGAAAGAAATAATGCAATGTCAAGGTTATGTCAATTAATAACTAAAAGGTTTCTACGCCAGGATGATTTAAATAAGAGCTAGGAATATACTTATATAATGTAAATATCCACAAAATTTATCTCTATTGTAGAAGCATCATTTATTTGTTTTGATACGTTTACCTGATTTTACTTTCTTTAGTTAATAAATATATATATATATTAAATATTCATTTGTAATGTCCTCAAAATAGCACGGATAAAAGAATTTTGATATCTTGACAGGAAAAGTGTATATCCCCAAAGCACAGATTTACATATTTCCATAAATACAATAATAATTTTATAAGTTCAGAATAAACATTCTGCGGTATTTAGGCTCTATGGAAACAAGTTCTGACACTAGAAAACTGAAACTGAAAATAGTTGACCTCACAAAGCTGGAGAAGGCTATAAGAGATAGCAAAAGCGTTTTCAATGTCAATATCCTCTGTTCGGAATGTAATTAAGAAATGTCAGTTTCAGGAACAGTTGCAAGGTCTGGAAGACCAAGAAATATCAGAGCAGCTCGCAGGAGGAGAGAAGCAATAAAACCCACGTTTGACTGACATGATCCCTCCAGAAAGATCTGGCACAGAGTTGTGGTACTTAACTACAAAGGATACTTGTACAAATATGGTCCTGGAAGAGTCATCAGAAGAAAACCTCCTCTACGTCCTTACCACAAAAATCAGCGTTTGAACTTTGCAAATGAACATATAGACAAGCCTGATGCATTTTGGAAACAAGTTCCATGGACCGATGAGGTTAAAATATAACTTTTTGCCCGAAATGAGCAAAGGTACGTTTGGAGAAGAAAGGGCACAGAACTTAGGCCCCTTTCACATGGGGCAGTGGAGGTGCGCTGGCGGTATAGCACCGCTAAAAATAGCGGCACTATACCGCCGGAATTGCCGCGAGTTACGGCCGCTAGCGGTGCGGTATTAACCCCCGCTAGCGGCCATAAAAGGGTTAATACTGCCCGCATTGCGGGCGGTATTGCTGCGGTCTCCCATTGTTTTCAATGGGAAGGAGCGGTGAAGGAGCGGTATACACGCCGCTCCTCTCACCGCTCCAAAGATGCTGCTGACAGGAGATTTTTTTATCTCCTGCCAGCGCATTGCCTCAGTGTAAAAGCCCTCGGGCTTTCACATTGAGGTTGCTGGGGCAGGAGTTTTTCAGGCGGTATAGCAGCGCTATTTTGAGCGCTGTACTGCCTGAAAAACTCCTCAATGTGAAAGGGGTCTTAATGAAAATAACCTCCGTCCAACTGTTAAGCATGGGGGTGGATCAATCATGCTTTGGGGTTGTATTGCAGTCAGTGGCACAGGGAACATTTTACGAGTAGAAAAAAAAATGGATTCAATAAAATTTCAGCAAATTTTGGATGGTAACTTGATGCCATCTGTGAAAAAGCTGAAGTTAAAGAGAGGATGGCTTCTACAAATGGATATTAATCCTAAACACACCTCAAAATCCACGGGGGATTACATCAAGAGGCGTAAACTGAAGGTTTTGCCATGGCCTTCACAATCTCCTGACCTCAACATAATTGAGCAGTGAGTGACAGACAGCCCAGAAATCTCAAAGAACTGGAAGACTTTTGTAGGGAAGAATGGGCAAAGATACCTCAAACAAGAATTGAAAGACTCTTGGTTGGCTACAAAAAGCTTTACAAGCCGTGATACTTGCCAAAGGGGGCAGTACAAGATATTAACTCTGCAGGGTGCCCAAACTTTTGCAGACGCCATTTTTTTGTTTTCTGTAATTTTTAAAGTGTAAATGATGGAAATAAAATCTAACTTTTTTTTGACATATTATAAGAATGTCTAATCTGTAATTTGATGACTTTTGGAGATTTGTCCATCTTTCCTTGGCTTCGTTATGCACATTAATTCCAAATTTTCACCTGGGGTGTCCAAACTTTCAATCCCCACTGTACAGGGACTAGCACAAACCATTTCGATGTTCCTGAGCAAACACAAATTCCAAGGACTCTGGGTGACTGTGCTCTTTTTATTTGATTGTGGATTATGCGTTTCCCGTTTTAGGTGGGTGGAAGATGAAATAGGAAAGGAAACTTACAACAGGTTACAGAAAGAGAACAAGTTTTACCTTTGTGGAGGGTGGCGGTGGAGGGAAATTAAGCCAGGCTGGAGCAAAGTCATGCTGCGCCATTTAGGTCAAGTCACGCGGCTAAAGTGAAACAAGGCTCTAGCACCTCATTGCAAGTCCCTGAAAAATAAAAGGTAATGAGTGAATCAAACCATACCGGTCATCTAATAGAATACAAAATTAACCCCCTCCTCTACATACCAACCATCCCCCAATTCTATCAGGACTTACGAGTATCTACCTTTCTGAAAGTGCATTCTTGTATGTATAGTAACACTCGCCACTTCTGCACTCCATTTCCCGCTGTTCTTACCCCAGGATTTCAGGATAGATCACAATGATTTAAATGTGCCAGAGGTGTAAAGCACTACAGAAAGAAAGGGGATATGAAATCTCTGGAAGGCTACACCAGCTGTGTGGGCACAGACAGCTCATCACCCACAGAAGTAGAGAGGAGCGGGAGGGCAGGGATTGGGTAGGGTGTCAGTTCAACATTTCTGATAAGGTGAACTTACACTTTAAAGCATGTTTTTTCTTACATACTCCAAAGAAGCTGAAAGCAGACAGCTTATAGATTGGCGCCGTTACTCTTTATAATTTTTTTGCACAGATCTGGGGAAGGCTATCAAAAAAATTCTGCTAAACTGAAGGTGCCCAAGAGTGCAGAGACATAATTCTCAAACGTAAGAAGTCTGGCACAACCAGTACAATAAGGGCTCATGCACACTGCAGCTCAATGAAGCTCCTACAGGCGTTTGAGCTATTATTTTTTCTGCCTAGAAACTCCCCTCCATGTTAGCCAATGTGTCCATGCACACTATGGCTTTTTCAGGCATATGCTACTACAGGCAGAAAAGAAAAAAGATAACGCCAAACTCTTGTTTTTTGAGAAGAGCTTAAAGCGGAGGTTCACCCAAAAGCGAACCTTCGCTTTTCGGAACCCTCCCCGGGTGTCACATTTGACACCTTTCAGGGGGGAGGGGGTGCAGATACTTGTATAAAACAGGTATTTGCACCACTTACTATAGACTCTCGCAGGAGTCCAGCCCCTCCGTGTCATCCCCCATTGTGTTCTGGGAAACACTCGGCTCCCAGAACTCAACAGGGACCAGTGGGAACGGCGCAGCACTTCACTTCCAGATTCCCTCACCGAGGATGGTGGCGGGGGAAGCCGAAAGCCGAACTAGACAGGTAGGTGTCCATATTTTAAAAGTCAGCAGCTGCAGTATTTGTAGCTGCTGGCTTTTACATTTTTTTTTTTTTTTCTCAGTGAACCGCCACTTTAAGAAAAACACGAGTAAGAGCACAAAAAAATAACAAGCTTCTTCAAGCTTTTACAGGAAAAAATAAAAATTCAAATGCTTGTTTTTTAGCTGCAATGTGCACGAGTCCTAACAAGGCCTAGTCGCCCGGTGGATCTTGGAATAGGGCTGGGGAAAAAATCTATTTGAATCTTGAATCACAGTGTATATAATGAGCACAACTGTTCTGCAGTGGTTACTGGGCTGCTCTCAAACTGATCGGCAGGTGCAGAGCGGTGCATCTGTGGGTTACCTGCACTGAGCCATAAGCCCCTTTGACACGGTCAGTCTGACCCAATTGGACCCTCCATTCACCTCTAAGAAATAGATGTAAATGGACTTGTGTCAGTTTACAAACGCCAGCCTCCAATCCGATCCGCAAAAAAAAAAAAAAAAATAGGGGCTCTATAGAGTAGAGTGGGCTGCCACCCACCCACTCCACTCATTGTGGCCCACGACTGGTTACCAAGTCGCTTAGGCGGCCCTCGCTCTTCAAAAGGTTGGGCACCCCTGCTCTAAACTGAGGAAGAAAATTGTTTACTTTTTTTGGGAGGTAGTATTATATTCAAAAAATTGGCAGTTGTTTGTTTATACTGCAAAAAATAAAAGCTGCAGAGGTGATCAAATTCCGCCAAAAAAAAAGCTCTATTTGTGGGGGGGGGAAAAGGACGTAAATTGTGTTTGGGTACAGCATCGTGCAATTGCCAGTTAAAGCAAAGCAGTCCTGAATTGGAAAAATGTCCTGATCATTAAAGTGGAGTTCCACCGAAAAATTTTACTTCCACTTTTTGGAACCCTTCCCCCCCTCCGGTGTCACATTTGGCACATTTCAGGGGGGGGGGGCAGATACCTGTCTAATACAGATATTTGCTCCCACTTCCGGCGCCTACTCTGTACCACCGGCTGTCTTCTGGGAGACACACAGCGGGGACCAGTGAAAATGCGCAGCCCGTGCATGCGCAGTAGGAAACCGGGCAGTGAATCATTTCCCGATTCCCTCACCAAGGATTGGTCGGCGGGGGCACCCGAGAGACAAGCGATTGCTCGGCTTCGGCTGCCAATATCGCGGGCACCATGGACAGATAGGTGTCCATTTATTAAAAGTCAGCAGCTGCTGTATCTGTGGTGGCTGGCTTTTAATATTTTTTAAGTGGGACCTTTGCTTTTAGGGGGAAAATCTTCCGGGGCTGAAGTGGTTAAGCTTTGACCCAAAAAAAAAAAAAAAAATCTTGGAAGTCCATTGGTTTTATACAGAGCTGCACCACATTTTGCACTCTCCAGTTTTGATGAGTCAACCACAGAGAACGGATTGCCCCTTTTGTTAATTAGGAGCACCATCTTAGGTTTAGAAGAGCGGTGCAAGCTTGTATCACGTTATCAATCCCCCTGCGCGCAATTTATCCAATCCAACATCACAGATCAATATTGGACCGTGTGTGGCTAGATATAGGACTCCTGGTCCCCAGGAACAGAGAAGTGCACAAGAACCGGTGGATAGAATATGGAATGGTTAGGACCCAATCAGGATTTTATTTTTCTTGGTTTCCCCTTACTTCATGTCCCAGAAACAACTGAAAGTGAGGAAATCTCACAGAGATACATTAAAAAACACAGGAGGACTTCATCTGGGAAGCATAAAGTTTGTCTATACTTCTCAGATAATTTCTCCTGTGAATACAGAAGAAATTAAGTGATGGGAAGTTGTCACTGGAACAGGAAGTGGGGGGGGGGGGGGAGTCTTCCAATGGAAACACCGGTTTCAATGACTGAAGCTGGCCATACACACAGATTTCTATCATCAGCTTGCAGAATGAATGAAAGTTGAGCCGTGGGTGTCACAGTTGGCACTGTCCAACTCAACAAAAGCCCATTACTCAACTGTCTTGTTGCAGGAGCCAGATGTAAAATCATCAGCTGAACAATGACTGTAACCAAATCAGATGCAGGCGCTGATTCTGTATTTTGACAGCCAACTGTGAGAATAACAGAAAACAAAAAAATAAATCTGTGTGTGTATGGACAGTTTTAGCCTTAAAAACAGGTGTCCCCAGGCAGATTGCCCATCACCTTCTGTCTGAGTGGTCACCCTGATATGTCCCCAGCGGGGACACGGACAGCCATCACCTCCTGACAGGGGCTCTAATCCTTCTCTAGTCCATCCAAAACCTAAGAAAAGTTTGTGTTTACACACAGATGAGAGGGAGTAGAACACCCATCAGGTTTTATTGCAGTCTGTCCCCATTGGGGAGATTCACCCTCTCTATTTCTCCCGTTTACCGTTATTATTGAAAGAAAACTGCAAATTTTGGAGTTGTCCCTACAGCAGGATTCACTTGCTTTGGAACGATTTCCTTCCACCTCCTGTTTTGGCTATGGGACAGGAAGTGGAGGGACACCCCCCACCCCCCATTTTGAGACAGGAAGCAAAGGGAAATATGTGTACCCTTAAGGAGATTTCATCCCACTTTCTGTTTTGGCTATGGGACAGGAAGTGGAGAGACCCCCTCCATTTTAGGGACAGGAAGCAAAGGGAAATCTGTGACCCCTTAAGGAAATTCCATCCCACTTCCTGTTTTGGCTTTGAGACAGGAAGTGAAATCTCTCCATCTGTGCCCCCTAAAGAAAATTTCCTCCTACTTCCTGTCCCAAAGCCAAAACAGGAAGGGACCCCCCCCCCATCTGTTTCCCGTTGGGGAAATGTCCTCCCACTTCATGTTTTGGGACAGGAAGCAAAGGGAAATCTACCTACCTGTGCCCCCTTGAGATTTACTCCCACTTCCTGGTTTGGCTTTAGGACATCTCCCCATCTGTGTCCCCTTAAAGGAAATGTCTTACTCCCTGTTTTGGCTGAGACATTAAAGGGTCACTAAAGGAATTTTTTTTTTTAGCTAAATAGCTTCCCTTACCTTACTACAGTACTGGTTTCATGTCCTTATTGTTTGTTTTTGCTTTGAAGTTGCTGTTAGTTAACCTGCTCTGTTCTCCACACTTCCTGTTGTTGTTTCCTTATAAGCTCTGGGAGCTTTCTCACGGTTTAAGCAGTCATTACTGTGTGTCTAAAACTTCCCAGAACCAATCAGATTCATTTTAAAAACAAAACACTGCCCTGGATTTGTTTGTTTTTGTTCTGTGTTTCTATTTCTACTTTGCAGAAACATGAAGCCAGTTCAAAAGTGAAACAAGCCTGCATGCACATTATATGATTGATTTTTATCTATTTTTAATCATTTTGAAAAGGAATCGGTTAACTTTTATGTCTCTATACCCTGTAAACATTCATTTCAGCAAAAAAAATGTTTTCCTTTAGTGACCCTTTAAGAGACATCTGTGTCCCCTTGAGGAAATGTCCTCCCACTTCCTGTTTTGGCTCTGGGTCAGGAAGTGAATGGATATCTCCCTATCTGTATCTCATTGGGGAGACTTCCTGTTTGGCTATTAGCCAGGAAGTGGAGATGAATCTCCACTATGGGACACATGCCAACAAAGCCTGACAAACCTTCCCTTGCTTTATCCAAAATGAAAAAGAAAAAAAAAAAGTTTTCCCTTTAGTTCTAGTTTACAATTGGGGGGACCCCTCACATCCAGACAGCGAACAGCTTTTTAAATAGAATGTTGCTGGTGCTCCCCATGTGAAGGTAAGCCCCCTATCTGCGGGTTCTCAGGGGCCCCTAGGGGACACATGTGGTTCCCAGTCTCTCCCCTCAGTGTGTGCAATGAGGATAGGAAAAGTGAGTTGTACTCACACATTGCTCCAACTAGGAAGCTTATGGACTAGTGAGAAGGGGGGTCGCAGTCCCAGCTCACAGGGACACACACTCTCCTCATCGGTGGACGCTCAAACGACCCGAAACACCACAACAAGACACATGCAGAATATCCTTGCAGGCGCCTCTGCGGACTCCTAAATTCTGGGTCTTTCCAGGCTTAAAGGCCCCCTGATCTTCCCCACAGAAGTCAACGCAAAGGACCCAAACCTTTAGCTGTCCTTACAGGTGCCTGTTTTGGTTTGCACCACACAGTAGACTTCACATGACTAACGGGGGCCTCAAAGAGTTTCAGGCAATCGAGCAGAAGCCTTTCCGGCTCTTCCCGTCCAGTTCACCTGATTGTGCGCCGGCGGCGGCCACCCGATCACGAGCTGCGAGCAAAAACGTACTGCTTGGAGCCATCGGGCGGCGCCATTTGGGGGCGAAGAGGTTAAAATGCGTTCGGAGGCAGTCAATGGGGGGGCTCCCGGGACTTCCCACGGTGTGACGTCATGTAGTTCCGCAAACCAGACAACATGGCGTGGGTGACGCGGTCTATCACATGACGGGGGCGGGGCTAGCTGTACTGTTATGGTTACTGATGGCTGTAGAAGCTTTCTCTGGGCTGTAATGAGATTACTATATAGACCCGGGGAGAGGTTATACCATAGGATTATGCTGGATGGACCCAGCTGTCCATCTCTGTCTTCTATGGTTACATACAGCACACCTTTCATGGCTAATAATCATTAAGTCTAGGCTTTATTTTACTTTTTTGGGTAAGAAAACCCCTGGCAGGATTCTTTTTAGGGGTTTTGTACCCTTGGGGAAATGTAGTTACATTTCCTGTCCTAAAGACAGGAACAGGAAGTGAGAGGAAATCTCTTCACACCTGTGTGTGTCACACTAGCACATATTGATTTTACGCGTGCCAGCTTAGGGCAGTCCATTCAATTCAATGAGCAACAAATGCACTAAGGGACAACACCGCACCTTTTCAGGTGGTGAGATTTGTGCGTTATTTTCTTCATGCATTTTGGTGCGTAAAAAATAAAGTGTTTACTAAGCGCATTTGGTCTGCACTCCAAGCGCAGACCAAATGGTTTTAGGAGGACCCTGCTCATAAGAGCTTATAATCTAAAAGTGTCTAGAGATGAACTTTAACCACTAAAGCTCTGGAAGACCCCCCCTTCATGACCAGGCAATTTTTTGTGATACTGCACTGCGTTACTTTAACCACATTCCGCCCGGCCTATAGCACAATGATGGCCAGTCAGTGGTTCAATTATCCTGACTGGACGTCATATGATTTCTTTGAGCCGCCACCCTGGACCACCAGGAATGACAGTCAGTGCCCAGACAGATGCCAATCAGTACCCATCAGCAATCCCTGGCAGTGCCATCAGTAATGCCTATCAGTGCCATCTATCAGTGTGCATCAGTGCCACCCATCAGTGTCTATCGTTGCCACCTAATAGTGCCCATCAGTGCCACCCATAAGTGTCCATCAGTGCAGCCTTTCAGTGCCACCCATCAGTGTCTATCGGTGCCACCTAATAGTGCCCATCAGTGCCACCCATAAGTGCCCATCAGTGCAGCCTTTCAGTGCCCATTCAGTGCCACCCATAAGTACCCATCAGTGTCACCTATGAGTGCCCATCAGTGCTGCCTATCAGTGCTCATCATCATCGGTGCTGACTTATCAGTGCCTGTCAGTGAAGGAGAAAAAATACTCATTTACAAAATGTTATAACAGAAACAAAGAAAAAATACTTTTTTTTCAAAATGTTATTTTTTCATTTGTTATACAAAAACGCAGAGGTGATCAAATACCACCAACTGTTTGTGGGAACAAAATGATAACAATTTAGTTTGGTTACCATGTAGCATGTCGGGGTTTGTAACACTTCTTTACTTGAAGATGCTTGCTGGTGAAGAAACACTTTGTGATGATCCAGAAGCAGCAGAAGTGTTTTTGGAATGCGAACTCTAGAGGGAAAAGCTACTCGCACTTTCATTATAGTCCTCACCATTTCATTTCATAAAGTATGTTGTCTGTAGGACACCTCCGATATGTCAGGATGTGTTTTGAAATTTTTGTAGCATTTGGAAAGTAATATTTCTTCTCACAATATTTGCAAATTGCAGCTTTGCTCTCAGCAGAAATTGCACTGTGGAAATGTTTCCAAACTATAGATATTGGTCTCACCATTTTACTGAGAAAAAACTATTTACTGAGCAGACTATATGGACAGACCTCAAATTTTCCACTCGCCTACTCGCATTTTGTGAGTGGAAAATTAGGTCTGGCGAGGAGCTGGGCTGCCTGGGAGAGGGGGGGGAGCACCGCCGTCGGCCGTTGTTGATCGGGAGCTGTTTTCCCAGTGATCGCCTGTGGCAGAGAGCATTGAGTTAGAGGAGGACCGCGGTATAGATCGCTGTAATAACATAACATTGAACTTTTCTCTGCTCGTTCTCACACACAGCCCCGCCTCCTCCTAAACCCGCGCCTGTATGACAGAACGCATCCCAGCATTGGACCCGCATTCTGTATATTACAGGCGTGGGGTTAGGAGGAGACGGAGCTGTGTGTGAGAACGAGCAGAGAAAAGTTCAATGTTATGCTCAGGGTGCTATTGTCAGGCATCCAGGGCATGTACAGGTAAGGCATATGATGGTACATGGTACATGCAAATGCTCGTATATTTATTTTTTTCCGTTCCTGTATTGCTCCTGTCCCCGCCCCCGCCTGTCCGACCTGAGTAAGTTCGGCTGTGTTTGGGGGAAAAACCGGCACACGTAGCACATCTAGCACAGATGTGCCAGCTGCACCCTGCGAGGCTCTTTTGAAAAGGTGAGAGAGGGCAGTGGAGGAAAGTGGGGGCATTTGCAGGGGGACAGCTGCAGGGAGGTTAGAGGTGTAGTGCAAAAGTGACAGCTGGGGGAGTGGGGAGATTTGTTAAAAGATAAGAGCTGTGAAAAAAGAGGGGGGGGGTTTGTGAAGCATGGGGGGATTTATAAAGAATGGGGGGCATTTCTGAAACATGGAGGGGGGAATTTCTGAAGCATGGAGGGGGGAATTTATAAAGAATGGAGGAAGTTTCTGAAGCATGGAGGGGGGGATTTATAAAGAATGGAGGGAGTTTCTGAAGCATGGAGGGGGGAATTTATAAAGAATGGAGGAAGTTTCTGAAGTGTGGAGGGGGGGAATTTGTGAAGAATGGAGGGGAGCTTATAAAGAATGGGGGATGTGTGAGAGCGAACGGAGCAAATGAAAAGGTCAATGTAAGCTGTTATAGTGGGCTATACCGCTCAGTGATCCTGCAGCTCTCCTCTTTCTCCTGTCATGATCTGGCCACCAATGGGGGCACAGGTGAGGCTGCAATGGGGGGCACAGGTGAGGCTGCAGTGGTGGGCACAGGTGAGACTGCAATGGTGGGCACAGGTGAGGCTGCAGTGGTGGGCACAGGTGAGGCTGCAGTGGTGGGCAAAGGTGAGGCTGCAGTGGTGAGCACAGCTTAGACTGCAGTGGTGGGCACAGGTGAGGCTGCAGTGGTGGGCACAGGTGAGGCTGCAGTGGTGGGCAAAGGTGAGGCTGCAGTGGTGAGCACAGGTGAGGCTGCAGTGGTGAGCACAGGTGAGGCTGCAGTGGTGAGCACAGGTGAGACTGCAGTGGTGGGCACAGGTGAGGCTGCAGTGGTGGGCACAGGTGAGGCTGCAGTGGTGGGCACAGGTGAGGCTGCAGTGGTGGGCACAGGTGAGGCTGCAGTGGTGGGCACAGGTGAGGCTGTAATGAGGGGAACTAATAAAGTTGTTAATATTTATTTTTGTTACTTAATTCTGCATGAAACATTTAAGTGTCATTTCATGAGATAATTTATGAGGGCGTGATAAGCGGCAGAATTAGGGGCAGGGCAGGGTTGGGTTTGGCGGGGAAACTGGTGGCGAGTAATCCTTGAGGCCTGGCTAGTGGCTCAAGACTTGAAATTTTGAGCCCTGATATGAAAATATTATGCTGTGATGATGGGGAGCATTGATAGTCAGACAAATATACTCTCTTACCTGTCAATTAAAGCCCGAGAGGACAGAAACTATCATCTACTGTATCCCAAAAATTGCCCACCTGTAAGGCCGCGTACACACGATCGAATCTATCTGCTGGAAACGGTCCGACGGACTGCTTCAGCAGATAGATTCGATCGTGTGTACGGGTGGACAGATGGGTTTTTCCAGCAGACAAATTTTAAAGCATGCTTTAAAATCTGTCTGCTGGGAACCCGTACGTCCGACATGTCTGCTGGTTAGTACGCTAACCAGCAGACATATCTGCCCGCGCATGCGTCGAATGGATTCGACGCATGCGCGGAAGTGTTTTACTTCCTGGTGACGTGACGGTGACGATCAGTCCATCCGATGAGAGCGGTCATAAGGACCTTTTCATCGGTAAACCGATGAAGCTGACTGATGGTATGATGTGCCTACACACCATGGGTTAAAAAAACGATCGTGTCAGAACGCGGTGACGTAAAAAACAACGATGTGCTAAAAAAAAGGAAGTTCAATGCTTCCAAGCATGCATCGACTTGATTCTGAGCATGTGCAGCTTTTTAACCGATGCTTTTGCATACTAACGATCAGTCTTGACCTATCGGTTAGGCGTCCATCGGTTAGATTTTAAAGCAAGTTCTCTTTTTTTTGATCGAAGGATAACTGACCAATGGGCCCCACACACGATCGGTTTGGACCGATGAAACGGACCTTCAGTCTGTTTTCATCGGTTTTGACCGATCGTGTGTACGTGGCCTATGAGGTACAAGATGGAGCCCACAAGCTAACTAACCTGGAGCCTTTACTCTGCAGTGCCCCCTAGTCGAAAAATAGCATATTTCTCTTGTCAGAGAACTGCATTGAGAAGTACAGTGTTACTTGAAGTGTATTCCAGGATTTGCTTGTCTTTAGCTAAAAGAACTTGCAAAAGTTTAAGACTTTACATAAAGTCTCAGAAACCTTTCATTAAGGTCTTCATGTTATATAGTTTGAATACCATGTCATAGATTTATTATTTATCATTGTAAAAGAACATATTGCCTTTGACTCTGCTTCTGTTTACTCCTCTGGTTACCTCGCAGCCCGCCAGTACGCCGACTTTGCCCCAGATCCTGCATCTGTTCCTGATCTGCCCGTTTGTGTATGACCCTGCCTAGGGAACCACCCTGAGATCATATTACTATTTTATATCTTTTATAGTTATGCACAATGCACTTCCCCCTGATTATTCGAAATCCCACGAAATGTGTTGAGCCCTTAGATGCAAACGTTTTATTATCAACATGCGTTGTATTCTTAACATCCACACATGCATTTTTTGCTCATTTTGTATTTATTGTATTGTTTATTGACTCATAATATTAGCTCCATTTCTATACTAACATGCTATAGCTTTTTTTACGATTGCATTGAATCTTTCATTAAGGGTTTATTACATGTAGTAAATTTGTAAACATGAATTTAAGATTTTTACTAATAAACTTATTCTAACATCAACACTTTGCATTGAATCACTGTATGACAAAACACATATTGTCCTCCCATCTCAGGATGGCAAAAGTGGGCTCTGGGTTTCAGTCAGCCCTTTTTAAACCTCAATCACACACCGTCCATACCCACCTCAATTTTTGGACGAATCAAAGTGTTCACGGGGCAGTCCTCCTCAATAGATTACATTACTGTCCGTCCTGCTGTATTGGCCTCTAGGGGCAGCATTGTCCATGTGAGTGAGAAACTTATATAGCGCAACACATGCAAACTGAATCGCCTCTGGGCGCTTGGTATCCATTCTTTAAGAGAGTCTCAGAAGAGGTGGGTTTTGATTTTTCTTCTGAAGGCCAGGTGGTTCACCTCCAACCGGATGCTGGTTGGTAGCGCATTCCATAATCTGGGTCCTTGGACTGCAAATCTACGTTCTCCTTTGGACTTGTATCTGGCTTTGGGTAGCTGGAGTAGATTTTGGTTGGTGGATCGCAGAACGCGATTGGGGTTGAATGAATGAAAACGTATATAGCGCGGCACATGCAAACTAAATCGCCTCTGGGCGCTTGTTGTTCCTGTCTCCTTTGATATCAAAAGAGACAAGTCTTGATCTTTCTCCTGAACGCTAAGTAATTCACCTCCAACCGAATGCTGGTTGGTAAAGCGTTCCATAGTCTGGGACCTTGGATCGCGAATCTTCTTTCTCCTTTGGACTTGTAGTTGGCTTTCAGAATCTGGAGCTGGTTTTGATTGGTGGATCGCAGAACGTGATTGGGATTGTGAGCTTTTATTTTTTCGCATAGATAATGGGGAGCATTCCCATGGATACATCTATGCGTTAGACAGAGTGCTTTAAAAGCAATTCTGTCTTTTACTGGCAGCCAGTGAAGGGCTCTCAGTGAAGGTGAGATTGATTCCCAGGGTTTTTTCCTAGTCACAAGTCTGGCGGCCGTGTTCTGAACGACTTGCAGACGAGCGATTTGGTACTTGGGGAGTCCGAGGTAAAGGGTATTTGCATAGTCCAGTCTGGAGTTAACAATTGCTCCCACCACGACCGCTAGGTCTTCTTAAGGGATGAAAGGAGTAAGTCTGCATAGTAGGCGCAGCAGATAGTGGGATCCACTGACTACAGACCCTATTTGTGCGTCCATTGTCATATAGGAGTCAAAAATGACTAGGGGAGATGACTTTGCCCAGAATGGGCGGGGGTGTCCATGTTGTTGCAGGTGGATTCCTACGCTTGGCGTGAAACAGGAGAAGTTCTGTTTTCGCTCCGTTGAGTTTAAGGTAACTCTTTGTCATCCAGTCCTCTATCAAAGAGAGGCATGTCTCTAGATTGAGGTGGTGATCTTTTGATCTTGTGAGCTTTTAGTTTTTCGCATGGATAATGGGGGGCATTTCCTTGAACACACTTATGTGTTAGACAGAGTGCCTTAAATGTAATTCTGTCTTTTACTGGCAACCAATGAAGGGATCTCAGTGAAGGTGAGATTGAGTCCCATGTTTTTTTCCCAGTCACGAGTCAAGCGGCCGTATTTTGAACGCCTTGCAGACGAGAGATTTGGTATTTGGGGAGTCCGAGATAAAGGGCATTTGCATAGTCCAGTCTGGAGTTGATAATTGTTCCCACTACGACTGCTATGTCTTTTTTTGGGATAAAGGGACTGAGTCTGCGTAGTAGGCGCAGCAGATGATGCGCCCCGCTGACTACTGACCCTATTTGTGCATCCATTGTCATGTAGGTGTCAAAAATGACTCTGAGACTTAACTTTGGTGCTAGGGGTAATGGTTTTACTCAGAATGGGCGGGGGTGTCCATGTTGTTGCAGTTTGATTATTTTGCTTGGCGTGAAACAGTAGAAGTTCTGTTTTTGAACCGTTGAGTTTGAGGTAACTTTTGGACATCCAATTTTCTATCAAAGTAAGGCATTTCTCTAGTCCGAGAAATTGATCCTTTTTGTTACAGATGCGGAAATACAGTTGTGTGTCATCTGCATAAGAATGGTACAGTAACTTTTGGTTACTGATGATTTCAAAGAGAGGGCGGATTTAGATATTGAACAAAACAGGTGACAAAGGGGATCCTTGAGGGACTCCGCATGACACCATACGTTTTTCAGAAGTGAAAGGCCCAAGTTTCACTATTTGTGATCGGTTTTCCAAGAAAGAGGAGAACCGAGATAAGTCACTGTCCGCAACTCTGGCTACTTCAGCTAGCCGAGTCAGTAGTAGTTCGTGGTCTACAGTATCAAATGTTGCACCTCGATCCAGCAGTACTAGAAGACAAGATTCTCCTTCATCTGCTGCCTCGAGAGCATCATCCCAAATTTTGAGAAGTGCTGTTTCTGTCTCGTGGCCAGGACGGAAACCCGATTGAAACGGATCGAGTAATTTATGGGTATCTAAATGATGTTGTAGCTGTTGTACAACTTCTTTCTCCATTACCTTGGAGAAGACATTTAGGGCTGTTATGGGCCGACGGTGGTTAGGGTCTTTGGGGTCGAGGGTGTTTTTTTTAGAATTGGTTTAATTATGCCTTGTTTCAGCAAGGTTGGCACCATGCCCTCCTTGAATGATTGGTTTATAAGCTGCGTGATAGCTGGTGCCATAATATCGGCACAATCTTCCAGTAGTGGGGATATCATTGGGTGCTGTGCTGTTCCGCAGAGCACTGATGATGTTTTTTGTGGCAACGATGGAAATGGGTTTTAGAGTGAAAGTAGTTGTTTGCGACGGTTTTATGTGGGTATTTGCTTTGTGATTTAGGCAGGGTTTTGTTAATGAAATAATCTGATAATTTGTTGCAAAATTCTTGAGAGTCAGAATTCAGGGCCTCTAGGCAGACTGGGTTCATGGTCCGGGTGATTTAGGGCATTTATGATGATATAGGAGAAATCATTTTTTTGGGCTTTAAAGATTTCTTTGTGGTATTTATTTGTTATTATCTTAGAAATGGTGTGGTTTTCCTCTGAAGAGTTTATTTTCCAAGCTGCTTCCGCTCTTCTACGCTCTTGTTTCAACAACGTTTGTTTTTTCGGATGCAAGTTTTGCGTTTAGGCGCTACTATGTCTGCTGACTGTAGTAGAGCCTTGTTGATGGCGTAAAGGGTTTCTGTGGCTGTTTGATTTTCTTGGATTGTTTTTATTTTGTTCTTTAACCACTTGCGGACCGCCGCATGTACAAATATGTCGGCAGAATGGCACGTACAGGCACATTGGCGTACCTGTACGTCCCTGCCTAGACGTGGGTCGGGGGTCCGATCGGGACCCCCCCCCCCCCCGGTTCCTGCGGCGGTCCGTCCCAGTGGCTGTCTGAGCAATCCGGGATTAGGGGGCGGTTGTTCGTTTTTGTCCGCCCCCTCCGGATCGCTCCCAGCCAATCCGCGCGCTCCCCCTGCGTGTCACTTCCTCCTCCTGTGTAAACACAGGAAGGGGGAAGTGATGTAATCTCTCCTCTCAGCGGTATTTTCAACCGCCGATGAGGAGAGATTACATCACACAGTAAGTCTGCACAACACTACACTGACACCAGTACACATAGGCACATTAACCCCTTGCGATCACCCCCCCACCCCCCTGTCACAGTGTCACTGAATGCAGTGATCATATATGTACTGATCACTGCATTTAGTGTCAGTGTGACAGGCAGTTAGTGTTAGGTTCAGGGTAGCCCCCGTACCCCCCCATATAAAGTTTTAACCCCTTGATCACCGCCCTAGTTAACCCTTTCACTCCCTTTTGCCAGCGTCACTAAGCGATCATTTTTCTGATCGCTGTATTAGTGTCGCTGTTCCCGCTAGGTAGCTATTTTTTTTTATTGCGATTTTTTTTTTATTTAAAGACATGTGGCTGAATACATTTTGGCCTAAATGTTTGACTAAAATTTAGTTTATTTGATTGTTCTTATAACAAAAAGTAAAAAATATTGATTTTTTTTCAAAAATATCGCTCTATTTTTGTATATAGCGCAAAAAAATAAATCGCAGAGGCGATCAAATACCACCAAAAGAAAGCTCTATTTGTGGGAAGAAAAGGACGCAAATTTTGTTTGGGAGCCACGTCGCACAACCGCGCAATTGGCTGTTAAAGCGACGCAGTGCCGAATCGCAAAAACCCCTTGGGTCATTTATCACCATATTGGTCCAGTCCTTAAGTGGTTAATGTGATTTTGAAGAGTTCCGAGTGGAGCTTCTTTTGAGATCTAGTCCAGTGTGTTGTCAATGGTTTTATCGTCTTTTTTTCGGGGGTATTTGTAGTGATTAAGAATTTAATTGCATGGTGATCTGTCCATGGTAGGGGCTCATTTTTCGAAATGTTAATTTCCAGATCTTGTCTGAAAATGAGATCGAGCGTGTAGTCTGAAGCATGTGTGGCCTTACATACTAGTTGCTGCAGACCTAATCCTTCCAAATGGTCAATGCAGGCGTCGGCGACGGGGTCTTGTGAGGAGTTGGCCCAGAGGTTGAAATCTCAGAGGAGCAGGAGGTGTTTGGTGTTTAGGGTATAAGTGGAGATTAATATTGTCAATGACATGAGTAGATGGGTTTTTGGTCCAGGAGGTCTATAGCAGAGTAATATGTGGACAGTGTACTGGGGGCTAGTTTGCAGTTGCAGAGTGAGGGTTTCCATGAATGGAAGTGAGTTCTGAAGGACTGGTTTAGTGACAGAGAGGTGTGTCTTGTGGCTCACCGCAAGGCCTCCCCCTATTTGCCCCACTCTGTTTTCTGTTAGAATGCGATAATTCTCTGGTACCAGTTCTCCTAGAATGGTGTTGCAGTCCGCTGTTAGCCAGCTTTCTGTGATAAAGAGGCAGTCTAAATCGTCCTCCTCAATAGATTACATTACTGTCCGTCCTGCTGTATTGCTAAAACTAAGCAGAGACTACTAGTTATGTAGCTCTTTTAACAACTAAAGATGTCCATGTATATGAAGAAAAGTTCAAAATAACAATCCGGAAACTTCTAATCACCACAGATAGTGACTCAATGGATAATGTGATAAGTATAAGGGGATCCGCCACCAATAAAACGAAACCTTTGAAGGCTTACCGGAAGATGAGGATCTGAATAAGCGTATACTCATCAGATCTAAAAAGCTTCAACAAATATCCTCGATCCAAGTGTGTTTAAGAACTCCTGGGATATCGTCATGGGTGAAGTGATGAATCCACGGGAACCATTTGATTGGTTTCAGGTGAAAAAAACTTGGGTGAAGTGATTACCATATGAGGTAATAGTAGCCAAAGGAAAAAATAAAAGTGCACATAGCGTGATTCTTTCTCTACTGAACTCCACTGATGTGACTGAACCAGCCGGACTTGAGGGGTCGGCCAGAAGGTCCTCCACAGGAATTCCCACAGACACCACACGGACAGGATCAGGATAGGTCTCATCAGACACGGCACACAGACCTCGAATGGCTTTAGCAGCTGCCAGTGGGCAATCCAATGCATAGAACGTCGACACACTGTGTATGGAACAATTCCTTTCTCCTTCCTTCCGGTCATGTGACAAGGGGGAGAGACTGAGGCAGGGCAGGTTCAGTCACATCAGTGGAGTTCAGTAGAGAAAGAATCACGCTATGTGCACTTTTATTTTTTCCTTTGGCTACTATTACCTCATATGGTAATCACTTCACCCGAGTTTTTTTCACCTGAAACCAATCAAATGGTTCCCGTGGATTCATCACTTCACCCATGACGATATCCCAGGAGTTCTTAAACACATTTGGATCGAGGATATTTGTTTGTTTCTTTTTAGATCTGGTGAGTATACGCTTATTCAGATCCTCATCTTCCGGTAAGCCTTCAAAGGTTTCGTTTTATTGGTGGCAGATCCCCTTATATTTATCACATTATCCATTGAGTCACTATCTGTGGTGATTAGAAGTTTCCGGATTGTTATTTTGAACTTTTCTTCATATACATGGACATCTTTAGTTGTTAAAAGAGCTACATAACTAGTAGTCTCTGCTTAGTTTTAGCGCTACACTTTTTTTCTTTGTCTTATATGTTTCCAAAATTGATCTATTTTGTAGTGTTGGCTGCTTATATTTTTATTTTGAACAGCGCGGTGTTATATATACTATTGTATATACCTTTTTTCCTCGTCCTGCTGTATTGGCCTCTAGGGGCAGCATTGTCCATGTATCATCTCTAGGTCCTTGTTGCTCCTTTGATCTTCGTCACCCACTGTCATCAATCCTCTTGGCACCCATGGCTCTCTTTGAAGATTGCTTGCAGAGTGGTAATCAATGATTTCCATCTTATTGCACTAACCGGACAGGAGCCAGGCTTTTGTTATACAAAGTTAGAGGCGTAATTGGTTACATTCCAACTTGGGGGCCATCTGCCTGTATCATCCAGGGGGTGAAATACCATAAATATGACATTAAATCATGTTGCCTTCCAACGACACTCAATTGCATTTTTAATCAATACTATTCCTTTATACTGACTTTTTAAAATAGAAAATGCAGCAATGTAAAGGTTGGATGGAAGTTTTGGTGTATTATAACAAATAGCACTACCATGACCATGTATGGTCTTTGGCAAACTTCAAGCCTGGAACCTTGCTTCCACCATCTATTTTTCCAGGTTATTTCCTGGATGTCCTCCACCAAACATGTTCTTCTCCTTTATCATTTTTTTAGCTTGGTCTCTTCCATAATCTTGCATACCTCCTCTCTTGTGAAATGCCTAAAAAAATTCTTCTACAGATGTGGTTTTGCTTCATTCTTTGGAGCACATCTTTATTTGTGATCACGTCAGTCCAGCTGATTTTCTTTTTAGCACCACAATTCAAAACTTGTGATCTTCTTTTGCAGAGACATTAGACAGAAAATAGCCAAGGTCCTGTTTTTAGTTGTGCTTTGCAGCATTATGACCATTTTAGTTTTAGTTTTAATCCAAGCCAGGAACCTGCATGGAGTTTGCATGTTCCTCCAATGCTTGCATGGGACTCCTCCGGGTATTTCGCTTCCTTCCACTTTCCAAAGACATGCTGATGTGTTAATTGGCCCTAGTATGGGTATGTGAGCATCACTTTTTGGGTCAAATGTAGTATCTGTTCTTATTAATTTTAGTCTACAGAACACTACCTATAGCCTAATATTGGTATTTATGCATCACTATTTGACACAATTCTGGCTAAGATCAGGTGTAGTATCTGTTTTATCAGTTTTGGGGACAGAACACTGTTGTCCTATGCAGACGGGATGGCAATTAGTAATTCCTGATGTAATAGGTGGGTAGTGGGGATGTATCCATTCCTCCTGGGTTGATTTACCAGGCTTGTCTCCGGTTGTAGGCAGGAGGCTGCCTTTGTCTGGCCAGGGGCTGGGGAATGAAAGAATCTCCTGGCGATGTGCCACCTAAGAGTGGTGTACCAAGGATGGATTTTGGACCCTTCTGTCACTGTCACCTAGTCCCATCACTAACGATGCTGCTCTTGTACTGCGCTTCCTAGGCATGCATTTTGGCTAGCTCTGGAGCAATTTCTATACTGACCAAAAAGCATTCAATTTTACCTTTTGATTGCATGAGTACTTGCATTGGTCATGTGAATTGGTTACTTTTGGCTCCGCAGAGGCGGAGGGTGCAGGTTGCAGGGCCTGCACTGATTTCCGCAGAAGGACTTGTAACCTTCAAAACTTCATGGGTCATTTAACTTCCCCTAACTGGCATCCCTCTTCGGGACAGGTCTCACCTATTAACTTGGAAGACTGGCTTCTCTTGGACCCTAGGGACTGGAGTCTGCCTGGTTTCAGCCAGGTGGACTAGAGTTATTTTCGCCAGTCAGGAGCTGTACGTCCCAGGTGGTTCATGGATCGCAGCCCTTCTTCTTCAGAGGTTGGACCACAAGTACCTAGTGCACTTCTTTTTTATTCTGTGATTTCACAGTTCCATATTTTTGTTCACTGGGTTTTGATAAAAATACAGTGCAGCAATGAGAAAATAGGGAACTTAGATTGTAAGCACCCCTCTGGGTGTTCTATGTATATTGCAAGGATTTTGGCAAACTTTGTTGCTGATTCCTACCTTTTGTTATTCTGAAGAAATAGCTGTTTGTATATCTGTGCCCATGTGGAAAGTGGATCTGTATGGGAGTGATTTTATCATTATAAATCAGCTGCTGCACCTGCAGTACTCTAATGAGGTAAGTGTCAGGGTCTGCATGCCTTTAGGCTCCAGTCACACTTGTACGACTTGTCATGCGACTTTATGTGTCCATGTGCAAAGTGGATCTGTATGGTAGTGGTAGTGGTTTTATAATTACTATAGACATACTATAGACACCCAGCAGGTACGATATTTAACCACTTAAGGACCGCCTACTGCAAATTTACGTCGGCAGAATGGCACGGCTGGGCACATCAACGTATATATACGTTGGTTTTAGTACCCAGCCTTGGGTCGCGGGCGCGCGCCCGCGACCCGGTCCGAAGCTCCAGGACCGGGACCGCGGGATTCGCGGACCCGATCGCCGCTGCAGTGCGGCGATCCGTCCCTGGAGCGGAAGAACGGGGAGAGCTGTGTGTACACACGGCTTCCCCGTGCTTCTCTGTGGCCGGAGCATCGATCGCGTCATCCCTGTAATAGGGGGACGCGATCGATGACGTCACACCTACAGCCACACCCCCCTACAGTTGTAAACACACACATTAGGGCACACATTCCCTACAGCGCCACCTGTGGTTAACTTCCAAACTGCAACTGTCATTTCCACAGTAAACAATGCAATTTAAATGCATTTTTTGCTGTGAAAATGACAATTGTCCCAAAAATGTGTCAAAATTGTCCGAAGTGTCCGCCATATTGTCGCAGTCACGAAAAAAATCGCTGATCGCCGCTATTAGTAGTAAAAAAAAAAAAAATTTATAAAAATGCAATAAAATATCCCTTATTTTGTAAACGCTATAAATTTTGCGAAAACCAACCGATAAACGCTTATTGCGATTTTTTTTACCAAAAATATGTAGAAGAATACGTATCGGCCTAAACTGAGGAAAAAAAATGTTTTTTTATATATTTTTGGGGGATATTTATTATAGCAAAAAGTAAAAAATATTGCATTTTTTTTTAAATTGTCGCTCTATTTTTGTTTATAGCGCAAAAAATAAAAACCGCAGAGGTGATCAAATACCACCAAAAGAAAGCTCTATTTGTGGGAAAAAAAGGACGCAAATTTTGTTTGGGAGCCACGTCGCACGACCGCGCAATTGTCTGTTAAAGCGACGCAGTGCCGAATCGCAAAAACCCCTTGGGTCATTTGCCAGCGTATTGGTCCGGGTCTTAAGTGGTTAAAGGAGTTATTCAATTTTTTTTTCACTTTAAGCATCATTAAAATCACTGCTCCCGAAAAAACGTCAGTTTTTAAAACTTTTTTTCCATTGATACATGTTCCCTGGGGCAAGACCCGGGTCCACAAACACATCTTACGACAATAACTTGCATATTAGCCTTTAAAATGAGCACTTTTGATTTTGAATGTTCGAGTCCCATAGACTTCAATGGGGTTCTAAAGTTTTGCGTGAACAATCGGTCCGTTCCAAGGTTATGGTGCTAACCGAATGGGCGGGGGGTTTGGCTCATCCCTACTCTTAACACACAACACATCAAACCTTGAAGCAGATGGGCTACAGCAGCAGAAGACCACATGAGTGCCTCTCCTGTCAGATAAGAACAGGAAACTGAGGCTAGAATTCGCTCTCCAAAATTGGACAATAGAACATTGGAAAAACAATGGCCCAGATTCACAGAGGGATTACGCCTGCGCAACAGGAGATGCGCGTGCGTAAGTCGAAATGTGCGCGTGCGTTTCGTTGAGCGGCATCCACAGAACGAGATACGCAAAAAATCGTAATTTCGTTAGACTGGCGCATCCGTCCGGGCAAAAGTGCGTTAGACACACCATTGATATGCTAGTCAAATATGCTAATGAGGGACTTACGGGGATCCACAAAACAACGTTGGGGCAGCGCAGGCGACGCAGTGTGCGCAACAACAAAATGTCCTGTCTAAAATTAGAGCATATAAAAGCTGGTCTAAAAAGAGAAAAAAAGTCTACTTGTTAGATAAAGCAACACTGTTGGTGAGGAGCTCAGCAGTCACACGTGTTGCACAACAATCTGTATGCCAACATGCCAGGGGCATCGTCGCACATAGCTATACTACTGACTTTAGATGAACAAAGAAGGATGAGGGCACGGAGGATGGCACGGAGGATGGCACGGGAGAGGATATACCGCACCCGCATAGACCTGTTTGGCATGAGTGATTCTGAGGTGTATCGCATCTTCAGATTCACCCCTCATGCCATCCTGGAATTAACCACAACCCTGCAGGGTGACATCACCAGCCCAACACACCGCTCACATGCAGTGCAGCCACTGGTCAAGGTCATGGCAACACTCCATTTCCTTGCCAGTGGCTCTTTTCAGCGTACAAGTGGAGTGGTGGCTGGGATGTCACAATCCTCCATGAGCAGATGTGTGCACCAGGTTGTCCCTGCAATTCTCAGACGCATGGCCAACCAAATCATCAAACCCACCACTGAGGAGCTGCGGCTGAAGGCAATGACAGATTTCTACAGAATTGCCAGATTCCCACGCACTGTGGGGGCCATTGACATGTGGCACTCCAGCCCCCCCAGGAGACAGAGCATATGTACCGCAATCGGAAGCATTGGCATTCCATCAATGTACAGGTGATAGTCGATGCCAATGACCTGCAAAAAGCAAAAAATTTCCTGCAAAAAAAAAAAAAAAGGGGAAAAACAAATTATTGCCCTTTGCGTGAGCCACGCCTGGGGCGCCCCCGGCCACGGCCCCGGCTTCTCAGGGGAGACTCATGGGGAAGGGGTAAAACCAGGGAAGGAGGATCAGCCCCTGATCTCTGCCCACCTGGCGGCCTGCCCTCCAAGGCCACGGCTATTCTGTCCAGGGCAGCACCAAGTGTTGCCGTGTTGGCCTGGATAGCCAGGGTAAGGGCCCTCACATCCTGCCCAACGCCTGCTGATGTCGTCTGCAGGTTCATTTAGGCAGGTTGTGAAAGCCCGGGAGTGGGAGTCCAGGTTCCCCAGCGTATCCTTGATGGAGGACAGGCTCTCCTCCATCCGCACCAATGTCTGGCTGACCTGTCCCAGATGGCGGGTCTGGAGGAACTGGTCCCTTCTCAGAGTGGCGGGCAGGAGATCAGCCACCCCCCTGGTGGTCTGGGATGACATCCTGCCTCCAGCTGATGCTTGTGGCCGGGGAGAAGGGGAGGCCCTTGTGAGGGGAGCCATGTTGGGGGAGGAGGGGGGGGGGGCTCCCCCTTAGGGAGGCCTGCCTGCTGCCAGCCAGAGAGGAAGAGTCCTCAAAAACCAAACGTCCAGTGCCTGACATGGACTCCTCCTCCTTCTCATGATTCTCCTCCTCCTCATGATTCTCCTGCTCCTCTTGAACCTCCTCCGCGGACTCCGGCCTTGTTGGGGGGGCCTCATTAGGCTGCTGTCCTGGGGTTGGTGCGGTCAGGCCAGATGGCCCTGCACCCTCCTGCACATCTGTGGATGACACAAAACATTCAAAGGTTGGAGGATCCACACACTTGCCACATATTCCCTTTCACCCCCTCCCCCACACATGCTACACACCTGATATTAAAAAAAAAAAAAACTTACCTGGCACCACGGGCTCCGGACTTGAGTCAAAGCCGGGCAGGTCCTCAACTTCATGCCGATGAAAGGTCAGGGCCACCGCACGCTCCTCCGCTGTCAGCCTAATACGGCATAGTGGGCCCCCTCCTGTGCCCCTGGCATTGGCATGCATTCTGGCCATCTTCTGTTTGACCAGACGCCGGAGGTCATTGATTTTTTTGTCAATCCCAGACCGGGTCCGTGTCTCCCCCTGCCCCGCTGAATTCACCTGGTTAGTGATCCTATCCAAAATCTCCCTCCTCCTGGCCGGGGTGGTGTTGGCACTCTCTGGGCCGTGGAGGTAACGCCCATACTCGCTAATGGCCCGGGCAAGAATTTGTTTTTCCACAACTGTAAAATTCAGCTTGCGTTTTCTCTCAGTCATCCTTCCAAAAAAACTCAGTCCCAGTCAACAAAATTCACGCACACAAACAAGCACAACCAATCAAAAAAAAAACACACACAGAGAGAAAACTACTCAGCAAGAAACAGTCACCAAAAAACAAAACAAAAATACAGCAGGAAAAGAAACAAACACAAATATATCAATCAAACAAACAGTCTCTCAAACACTTATCAAAAACCACTTTCAAAAATCTACTAACAAACACTTGATCACACAGAACACTAATCTGACAACTACAAAACACACCGCAACGAGCAACAGGACAAAAGCACTTGGTTAAATGGGAAGGGACAAAGGGATGTACTTTTGCAATGCAAGTGCGTTTGTGTGTGTCTATTTATGCTGTCTGCGTAGTTCACAACGTTGCCCTAGTCCATTTCCAATTTCACTGATTGCGCCGCTCCCGAGTTGTGAGCATGCGCACAGCGGAGCTGACATGGTCTCCTTCAAGCGCGCATGCGCGAGCCGGCCGGCCCTTCATTTGCATGGGGTCACGGCTCATTTCAATGTAACACGCCCACGTCCTTCCCAATTTGTATTACTCCTCCTTACGCCTCTGAAAAAACGTTACGTATGCGCAATTTCCTGCGCAAAAGCTATGAAAATAGGGTGATTATGCGACAAAATTGCGCAAGTCTAACGTAAAGGCGGTGCGCTACGCCGGTCCAATAATGCACAGATGTACCTGAATCTGGGCCAATGTCTGGTCTGATGAGTCTCGATTTCAGCTGTGACATTTAGATGGTAGGGTCAGAGTTTGGTGTAAACAACATAAAAGCATGGAAGCACATTTGTGGTGGAATGGGAGGTTCGCATCATGGACAAATCTGCAGCAGCTGCATGATGCTATCATGTCAATATGGACCAACACCTTGAATTTATACCTCAAAGAATTATGACAGTTCTGAAGGCAAAAGGGGGTCCAACCCAGCACTAGCAAGGTGTACCTGAGAAAGTGGGCGGTGAGAGTAAAAGCCTGAAATAGATCAATTACACATGTTCTATGCGTCTTTGCATTAGCTATGCAACATTTTTTTTTAATTTGTCAACTAAAGCACTAAATAAGTGTGAACATAGAAGTTAGTGAATTTATCTACTTGCGCCAGACCTTGTTAGTCCCCCTGATGGGAAAATGCGCCATACTTTAGAATAAACGAGACTTACCTTTGTAGCAGTCTTTTCTTTAACACTTTTTGTAGTTAAGTAGTAGACTTTTAGGCCTGGATCCACAAAGGCTTTACGCCGACGTATCTCCAGATACGCCGCCGTAATTTCAAATGTGCGCCGTCGCATCTTTACGCCTATCCACAAAGCAAG
The DNA here is from genome assembly GCA_029574335.1 of Rana kukunoris. Lineage (NCBI taxonomy): Eukaryota > Metazoa > Chordata > Amphibia > Anura > Ranidae > Rana > Rana kukunoris. The sequence goes on from JAJQKJ010000425.1 coordinate 94,824, forward strand.
ATACGGCAAAAAACATGGCTTCAGCCGTCCGACGTTACTTGCCTACGCCGGCGTATCGTGGGCGCATAATTACGCTGGACGCATTCGGCGTTCCCATTAAAAATATGCAAATGAGCAAGATACACCGATTCACGAACATAGATGCGCCCGTCACTGTAAGCTACGCCGTTTAAGGCGTATGTCCGGCCTAAAGTTACCCCTGCTCTATGAGGCGCAACCGTCAAATTTTACATCGTTTACGTAAGGCGTACGTGAATGCGCCTGGGCGTAAGTTACGCTCACATCGTATGCAGTGTTCAACGTATCTTAGGTATTCTAGCCGGTGTAATTCTGAGCATGCGCACAGGGATACGTTCACGGATGGCGCATGCGCCGTTTGTTCGGCCATGCATCTACATGGGGTCACGCTTCATTAGCATACAACACGCCCCCTACCTGCCTACTTTGAATAACGCTGGCTTACGCCGGCCCATTTACACTACGCCACCGTAACTTAGGACGCAAGTGCTTTGTGAATACTGCACTTGCCTCTCTAAGTTGCGGCGGCGTATCGTAAAGAAGATATGCTATGCCCGCACAAAGATACGCCGTGGTACGTGAATCCCGGCCTTAGTAATTTTTTTTTTAAAGATGTTTAAGCCCTGGCTCACATTGATGCGATTTGGAGTGCGATTTGACATGTCAAATCGTATGGCAATTGCCGGCAATGGCAGTGTCTGAATCGATGCGATGCCTCAGCAATTCCCAAAAGTAGTTTCTGCACTACTTTTGGCGATTTCTATTGACATCTGTGCAGAAACCCGCACCGATGTCTCCGTAACTGCCCCCGAAGTCGGTACTGGCATGCGGGAATAAAATCTTGCGAGTTTAGTTGAACTCGCATAATTTCATTCCCGCTGTCAGTGTGAACCAGGGCTGAACTTCAAACCAAATAAAGGATGACTGAGTAGGAAACATGGGCCAAAATGAGGAATAGTTGAGAGCTTAAGGCTACTTTGACACTAAGGCGTTGCGCCGTCATTGGTAAAGCGCTGATATTTTTAGCGACGCTTTACCGTTGTTTTTACGGTGCTATTTTGCCGATAGCGGCTGAAAAAGGGTTAAAGCCACTGGCAAAGCGCCTCTGCAGCCAGTGCTTTGCTCTTTGCCGGTGGTTGGGCGGCGCTGCCCATTGATTTCTATGGGCAGGGGCACTTCAAAGATGCGGCTAGCTACATGGCCTCAAAGATGCGGCTGGCAGGACTTTTTTGAGCGTCCTGCCAGGACACTGCTCCCTCGGGCTTTCACGCTGGAGTGAAAGAGGAGGCTCTTTCAGGGCGCTTTGCAGTCACTATTTTTAGCAATATAGCGCCTGCAGAGCGCCTCAGTGTGAAAGTAACCTTACAATCATCTGATGTGTAGATCTTTAGACTATTTACGGATTATAGGTGTTTATATTGGGAAGACAACACCTAGACATATCAAGGGCGGATCCAGAGTCTAGTCTCGGGAGGGGCACTGCCAGAAAATAAGGTGTTGCTTACAGAACTCAATTAGGTGTCCGGTGTGTCCGCTGCAATGTTGCAGTACCGCTAAAAAATCAATGATTGCCGCCATTACTAGTAAAAAATATTTAAGTATAACTGCCATAAATCTATCCCATAGTTTCTAGACGATTGTCAGGGACTGCAGACATGGTACAAGAGATGGTCAGAGACTGCAGACATAGTACAAGAGAAGGTCAGAGAATGCAGACATGGTACAAGAGATGGTCAGAGAATGCAGACATGGTACAAGAGATGGTCAGAGACTGCAGATATAGTACAAGAGATGGTCAGAGAATGCAGACATGGTACAATAAATGGTCAGAGAATGCAGACATGGTGCAAGAGATGGTCAGAGACTGCAGACATGGTACAAGAGATGGTCAGAGACTGCAGACATGGTACAAGAGATGGTCAGAGACTGCAGACATGGTACAAGAGATGGTCAGAGACTGCAGACGTGGTACAACGGATGGTCAGAGACTGTAGACGTGGTACAGGAGATGGTCAGAGACTGCAGACGTGGTACAAGGGATGGTCAGAGACTGCAGGCATGGTACAAGGGATGGTCAGAGACTGCAGGCATGGTACAAGGGATGGTCAGAGACTGCAGGCATGGTACAAGGGATGGTCAGAGACTGCATGCATGGTACAAGGGATGGTCAGAGACTGCAGGCATGGTACAAGGGATGGTCAGAGACTGCAGGCATGGTACAAGGGATGTTTAGAGACTGAAGACATGGTACAAGAGATCAATGCAGCCTCATCAGTGCCAATCATTGCAGCCTCACTGTGCATATGAACGCAGCCCCACCTTTGTATAAAAATTCAGTCCCACCTTTGTATATTAATGCAGTCCCACTTTTGTTTATTAATGCACTACCACTTTTGTATATTAATGCAGTCCCACTTTTGTATATCAATGCAGCCCCACCTTTGTATATGAATGCAGTCCCACCTTTGTATATGAATGCAGTCCCACCTTTGTATATGAATGCAGTCCCACCTTTGTCTTTGAATCTAGTCCCAATTTTGTCTATGAATCCAGTCCCACTTTTGTCTATGAATCCAGTCCCACTTTTGTCTATGAATCCAGCCCCACTTTTTTCTATGAATCCATCCCCACTTTTGTCTATGAATCCAGTCCCACTTTTGTCTATGAATCCAGTCCCACTTTTGTCTATAAATGTAGCCCCACTTTTGTCTATTAATGCAGCCCCACTTTTGTCTATTAATGCAGCCACACTGTGCATGGCACTCACCATGGCATTACCTCGATCACACACAGCAGGTATCTCCTCTCCCAACGTGTGTCATGGAACAAACAGGAGCTGTAGGTCTGTGTTCGGCAGGGCAGTGTGCTCTAGCAAGGTCCCCCCTAGACGGGCTTGTGTGATAGACAAAACACTGATTCAATCAGTGTTCCATCTCCATCCACTATCACACGAGCAGGTCTAGCACAGGCAGCACAGCCGAACACAGATCCAGCTCTCACACACAGCCAGAGATGCCCAATGTCATACACACAGGAGAGAGGGGAGCGCTGCAGTCAGCTACAGCTCAAAGCAGCCTCAGGACAGGCAGCCTACCGGCCCTGGTGATGAGAGAGTGAGAGTGAGAGACTCGGCAGCGGCAGCTGCAGGCAGGCCCGGACTGGGACAAAAAATAGGCCTGGACATTTTAGGCTGAGCAGCCCGGGGGGGGGGGAGAAAGAAAGATAGATAAAGATAAAAAGAAAGATAGATAGATAGATAAACAAGAAAGATAGATAAAGATAGAAAGCAAGAAGGGAAGGAAGGAAGATAGATAAAGATAAATAGAAGAAGAAGATAGATAGATAGATAGATAGATAGATAGATAAAGAAAGAAAGATAGATAGACAGCGGCGGTGCGTCTATAGAGGGCGCCGGAGCGCCGCCCCCTCTGGCTCAGCCGCGACGATGGGCACAGTGGCGACGATGGGCACAGTGGCGACGATGGGCACAGTGGCGACAATAAAGGACACAGGGGCATCAATTGGCACAGTGGCGACATTTGAAGGGCACAGTGGCTGCGTTTGATGGCATGGCACAGTGGTGACACTTGATGGCACAGTGGCTGTGTTTGATGGCATGGCACAGTGGCTGTGTTTAATGGCATGGCACAGTGGTGACAATTAATGGCACAGTGGCTGCGTTTGATGGCATGGCACAGTGGTGACAATTGATGGCACAGTGGCTGTGTTTGATGGCACAGTGGCTGTGTTTGATGGCATGGCACAGAGGTGACAATTGATGGCACAGTGGTTGTGTTTGATGGCATGGCACAGTGGCTGTGTTTGATGGCATGGCACAGTGGTGACAATTGATGGCACAGTGGCTGTGTTTGATGGCATGGCACAGAGGTGACAATTGATGGCACAGTGGCTGTGTTTGATGGCATGGCACAGTGGTGACAATTGATGGCACAGTGGCTGCGTTTGATGGCACAGTGGCTGTGTTTGATGGCACAGTGGCTGCGTTTGATGGTATTGCACAGTGGTGACAATTGATGGGCCCAGTGGCTGCGTTTGATGGGCACAGTGAGGCTGCAATTGTTTTTTTTTTTTTTCATTTGCGCCCACCAAAGATTTTGAGCACCAGCCGCCACTGTAGATAGATAGCTAGATAGATTATTATCTATCTATCTACAGTGGCAGCTGGTGGGGGGTGCAAACGGAAAAAAAAAAGAGAGAGAGAGAGAGAGAAAGAAAGAAAGAAAGGTGAAGAGAGAGCGAGAGAGAAGGGAATGAAGGGCACCCCATACATCAGTGTTCAGTACTCACTCAGAGGCAGGAGGGACTGACTGGATGGATGGATGGATATCAGACTCCATCTTTCCTTTCTGATTGCTGGGCTTGAATCTTCCCACCCACATACCTTAGGCAGCAGAACAGTGTCCGTCGGGAGAGTGGGCAGGGCAGACACGAGAGGAGAAGAAGAGAGGAGGGGGAGGAGTAGAAGCAGCTCCTCTCCTCTAACTGGCTGTGGGGGCAGCAAGGGGAGGGGAGAAGTGTCAGAGCTGGCTATGATACCCCAGCTGATCTCTCTCTATCTGGCACTGTGTTGGCGGTGTACACCGCTGGGGAGACGTGACATACGGCCCGCTGGCCGCCGAGGGCCGTTCGCGGGCCCACAGGCATTTGCTAGGTTTGCCTATGGCCAGTCCAGGCACCGCAAAGCAGTTTTCAAAAAAATGGTAAAATTTTTTTTTTTTTTTTTTTTTTTTAAAGCCAATGTGACATGATTGCCTCGGGGGGGGGGGGGGGGGGGCAATTTCCCTGTTGCCCCCCCCCCCCTGGATCCGCCGTTGAGACATATGGTGATGCTTTTCTGACCTATTGCAGAACCCTCGATCGGATAAAGGAGGATGGACCCGGTAAAGTAACTGTAAGCCCAATCACTATAATCTCATAGAAGCTTTACAGAGACACTGTCACCTGGACATAAAGGGCAAAATGATAGTGTCTCTACAAATGGCTTTCTCCGCCTTGCCTGTGTTGTGGGTCCTTCCTTTGTTGTAGCCAGTGACACTGCCAGGGTGCTTATCGGTCTGAGGGAGCATGTTTCCTGTACGTTCATGAGCACTAAGCATATTGATAGTCTTATTTGTACCAGCAAAATGGCTGCAGTAAGGCCTTTTTATGTTTTTGCATTCACACCTAACAACTGATCCCAGATCCTGCAGAACTGTCCCATGATTTAGGCTTCTTTCACACCTAATGGCGATGCAGCTCCCAGCAGGGATCCATTGTGTCGTGGTTGACAGTTTCAGGTCCGATTTCAGACAAATCTTTGGCTGAATTCAGATCTAAAACGAACCAAAAGACGCACAGGTCTCCTGTGCAAATTCGCACCGGAGCCGCATTGGAGATATGTGAACCGGCTCCATAGAGAGCCATTCACATTCTCCTGCTATTGTGTATTGGATGTGGAGATCCTGCATCCAATTCGCAGTAGTGTGAACCCGGCCTTAAACAAAATTGTCCAGAACACATCCTGCCCAAGGGACTCATTCCAAGACTCATGGCGATTACTATTAGGTGGAGTGATCTCTTGCCTGACAGTAGTGTCATGCCGCGTACACACGATCATTTTTCAGCATGAAAAAAACATTGTTTTTCAAAAACGTAATTTAAAATGATCGTGTGTGGGCTACAAATCATTTTTCAGGTTCTGAAAAATGACAAAAAAAAAAATTCGAACGTGCTGCATTTTTTTAACATCGTTTTAAACTATGTAGTTTTTCGGGTTGTAAAAAATGATCGTGTGGGGGCTAAAATTACGTAAAAAAGCCGCGCATGCTCAGAAGCAAGTTATGAGATGGGAGCGCTCGTTCTGGTAAAACTACCGTTCGTAATAGAGTAAGCACATTCATCACGCTGTAACAGACAGAAATGCGTGAATTGTCTTTTACCAACACTGAATTAGCTAAAGCAGCCCAAAGGCGAATGGAACTTCCCCTTTATAGTGCCGTCGTACGTGTTGTACGTCACTGCGCTTTGCTAGATCATTTTTTTAAAATGATGGTGTGTGGGCAACATAATTTTTAATGATGGAGTTGTGAAAACTTTGGCCCAGATTCACAGAGCGATTACGCCTGCGCAACAGGAGATGCGCGTGCGTAAGTCGAAATGTGCGCGTGCATTTCGTTGCGCGGCATCCACAGAACGAGATACGCAAAAAATCGTTAGACTGGCGCATCCGTCCGCGCAAAAGTGCGCTAGACACACCATTGATTTGCTAGTCAAATATGCTAATGAAGGACTTACGGGGATCCAAAAAACAACGTTGGGGCAGCGCATGCGACGCAGTGTGCGCAACAGCAAAATGTCCTGTCTAAAATTAGAGCATATAAAAGCTGGTCTAAAAAGAGAAAAAAAGTCTACTTGTTAGATAAAGCAACACTGTTAGTGAGGAGCTCAGCAGTCACACGTGTTGCACAACAATCTGTATGCCAACATGCCAGGGGCATCGTCGCACATAGCTATACTACTGACTTTAGATGAACAAAGAAGGATGAGGGCACGGAGGATGGCACGGGAGAGGATATACCGCACCCGCATAGACCTGTTTGGCATGAGTGATTCTGAGGTGTTTCGATTCTTCAGATTCACCCCTCATGCCATCCTGGAATTAACCACAACCCTGCAGGAGGACATCACCAGCCCAACACACCGCTCACATGCAGTGCAGCCACTGGTCAAGGTACTGGCAACACTCCATTTCCTTGCCAGTGGCTCTTTTCAGCGTACAAGTGGAGTGGTGGCTGGGATGTCACAATCCTCCATGAGCAGATGTGTGCACCAGGTTGTCCCTGCGCATGGCCAACCAAATCATCAAACCCACCACTGAGGACCTGCGACTGAAGGCAATGACAGATTTCTACAGAATTGCCAGATTCCCACGCACTGTGGGGGCCATTGATTGCACACATGTGGCACTCCAGCCCCCCCAGGAGACAGAGCACATGTACCGCAATCGGAAGCATTGGCATTCCATCAATGTACAGGTGATAGTCGATGCCCAAGGCCTCATATGGCACGTCCGTGCCAAACACCCAGGGTCCAGCCATGACAGCTACATATACAATCAATGCCACATCCGAATGGAATTCGATCAGAACGTGTATGAGGACACCTGGCTGGTTGGTGAGTGACATGGGAGCCAGGCATGACTATCCCCTCCCATGATGCACATCACAAGGGGGAAAAGCATGACTAACATCCTCCTGTCTTTTCCCTTACAGGTGACTCTGCATATCCACTGGGACCCCATCTCATGACTCCTATCCAGAACCCCCAAACCCCAGGAGAGGAAAGATACAATCAAGCACATGCCCAAACACGAGCAGTGGTGGAGCGCACCTTTGGCCTCCTAAAGTCACGTTTCCGATGCCTGGATAAGTCTGGGGGTACCCTCTTGTATTCCCCAAACTTTGTGTGCCAGATCATCGGTGCATGTTGCATGCTGCACAACTTCGCAGAAAGAAAGGGCCTGCAGATTGACCTACGTGATGACCTGACCCCTGAACCAGACAATCCCCCCCTAACCGAGGCTACCCCGTCTTCTAAGGGAAGAGCAGCCAGGAGACAGCTCACATTGGGCATCTTTGCACGTTAAACATACACATTAATCATGGCACAATGAGAATGCATGCATGCACAACACTGTGGTCCCTAGCACACACACCCCACATGCACATCAAATTGGATTGGCACCAGTCCACCATGCAGGACTTGTGAGCAGCAACGCCACGCCAAGGCTCCAATTATGTCACTGTACATTCATACACCATTCACACGGACCTGGGGATCACTTCTCCCTGGTCCTGGGGAACCCTTCTCCACCAAAATTGAGGGTGACACCCCTTTTCCGACAGGAATGTCACCCCCACATTCACACAGCATTCACAACCCAAAAAAATAAATAAATGACCTGCAAAAGCAAAATATTTCCAGCAAAAAAAAAAAAAAAGGGGAAAAACTAATTATTGCCCTTTGCGTGAGCCACGCCTGGGGCGCCCCCGGCCACGGCCCCGGCTTCTCAGGGGAGACTCATGGGGAAGGGGTTAAAACCGGGGAAGGAGGAGCAGCCCCTGATCTCTGCCCACCTGGCGGCCTGCCCTCCAAGGCCACGGCTATTCTGTCCAGGGCAGCACCAAGTGTTGGCCTGGATAGCCAGGGTAAGGGCCCTCACATCCTGCTCAACGCCTGCTGATGTCGTCTGCAGTTCGTTTAGGCAGGTTGTGAAAGCCCGGGAGTGGGAGTCCAGGTTCCCTAGCGTATCCTTGATGGAGGACAGGCTCTCCTCCATCCGCACCAATGTCTGGCTGACCTGTCCCAGATGGCGGGTCTGGAGGAACTGGTCCCTTCTCAGAGTGGCGGGCAGGAGATCAGCCACCCCCCTGGTGGTCTGGGATGACATCCTGCCTCCAGCTGATGCTTGTGGCCGGGGAGAAGGGGAGGCCCTTGTGAGGGGAGCCATGTTGGGGGAGGAGGGGGGGGGGCTCCCCCTTAGGGAGGCCTGCCTGCTGCCAGCCAGAGGGGAAGAGTCCTCAAAAACCAAACGTCCAGTGCCTGACATGGACTCCTCCTCCTCCTCATGATTCTCCTCCTCCTCATGATTCTCCTGCTCCTCTTGAACCTCCTCTGCGGACTCCGGCCTTGTTGGGGGGGCCTCATTAGGCTGCTGTCCTGGGGTTGGTGCGGTCAGGCCAGATGGCCCTGCATCCTCCTGCACATCTGTGGATGACACAAAACATTCACAGGTTGGAGGATCCACACACTTGCCACATATTCCCTTTCACCCCCTCCCCCACACATGCTACACACCTGATATTAAAAAAAAAAAAACTTACCTGGCACCACGGGCTCCGGACTTGAATCAAAGCCGTGCAGGCCCTCAACTTCATGCCGATGAAAGGTCAGGGCCACCGCACGCTCCTCCGCTGTCAGCCTAATACGGCATGGTGGGCCCCCTCCTGTGCCCCTGGCATGGGCATGCATTCTGGCCAGCTTCTGTTTGACCAGACGCCGGAGGTCATTGATTTTTTTGTCAATCCCAGACCGGGTCCATGTCTCCCCCTGCCCCACTGAATTGACCTGCTCAGTGATCCTATCCAAAATCTCCCTCCTCCTGGCCGGGGTGGTGTTGGCACTCTCTGGGCCGTGGAGGTAACGCCCATACTCGCTAATGGCCCTGTGGGGATGTTAAGGGTTAACATAAGTTGTCCATATATTGCATATATGCTGTCTGTATATCAGAATGACATGAGCAATTCTTGTGATGACCATATATAGTAGTAGTCAGTTTGAATGTCTTGTGACCTAAGTTTTGTGGTTTCTATAACCAGTTTGTGGCGGTTGACATATATACCAGCCTTAATCATGAGACGAGTTCTAACTTAAGCAATAGATAACGGTAACTTTTAACCAATGATATTTTAGCAGCATCACCCAAAAGGGGGGCGTCCGCCCAGTAACAGTGTATTAACCAATGATGTTAAGACATGTACTTGTGTATTTCCTTTGAATCTCTATATGTTTTTTATAAAAGAAACTGTTCGCGCCATATTACATCAGAATGATTTAGCCTATTATCGTCTCAGTCTCGTTACTGCAAGGGCTAAAATCATTCTCCTGGTACCAGACAGGACATCATACCAAGGGTCAGTACTTTATACCTTACAATTTGGTGTGGGCTTTCAGTTTGGGGGCTCTTCCGGGGTGCAGGGGATCTCCTTTCGTCTGTCAGAAGGCACGGATCAATTCCTGTATTCCTAATAATTCTCAGTCGGGGACTGTGATAAGAATCGTGTCTAGGACACGACGTGTAAGGCCTCGTACACACGATCGGACATATCCGATGAAAACGGTCCGCGGACCATTTCCATCGGATATGTCCGATCGGGAGTTTGATCCGATGGCGTGTACACACCATCGGATCAAATTCCCCGCCGCCGGACGGCGCGGTGACGCGGCGGTGACGCGGCGGTGACGTTGACGCCGCCACGTCACCGCCACGTCACTCACTTCCGCGCATGCGCCGAATATTCGACATGTCTGCTGGTAAGTGTACTAACCAGCAGACATACAGATTCCTGGATTTGCATGCTTTGAAATCTGTGGGTGGATCTGTCCGCTAATACACACGAGCGGAGATGTCTGCTGAAACGGTCCATCGGACCGTTTTCAGCGGACATATCCCGTGTGTACGAGGCCTAAGGGTTTTGGATAAGACATAGGGATGTAGATGTCCAGATAAGATAAGCCTCAGGGAGACATAGATATACCCTTGGTATGATCGCCTAAAATATTGATGTTTAAAGTATTAAGTAATATATTGTTGTTTAAAGTATTAAGAATTTTAGAGTAATAAGAAATTATCTGTTTGTGCGGTACAGGTGCTTAGAAGGTGAGCTAAGCCAAGGACTGCTTTGAGACGTGTTTGGCAAACGTATGAAGACGCCCCATCTTCGTGGCTAGGCGAAAGCTATATGACCCACGGTTGAATGAAAGCAAGTGATACTGAGCCAGGCGTCTGTGTAATTTGTATAATTTGTCCTTGATGTAAAGTTTGTTTAGTATTTAATATAACTGAGTGGAATTTAAAAATCTGCCAAGTTAGTTTTAATAATCCCTCCCAAAGAAAGTAAAACAGTATTTAGGTTGCAGGGTAAATTTTCCAGAAAGACAACCTGTCACGATCACACTTGTCAGTGGCAAATTTCTAACCACAAGCGAGCGTCTCGTGACGGGGCTATATGAGGAACTAAAAGAATAAGAAGGAATTTCTACTAAGCACGTAAGACTGGCTGTGATACTTCACAGCCCGCATTATCTTTGACCACCACTAGATGGAGACTCCACCCCAATCCAACTAGCTGACCACACACAAGCAGATACAAATCTTACATACAATCTGGTGCACGCTAAGGGTTGGGACACAGTCTAGCAATTACTACACACTTCTAGTGTTCCTCCAGCTATCCTGTAAGCTTGAATCCCAGTGTTAATCACTATTTCCACTGTCCCCACACCCACACACCAGGCACACAATAAACCATAGCCTGCCACCACCCAACAGCTTGTCCGCAGACTGGTCTGCTGAACCACACACACACACACACACACATACACACAGATCTCTGTCTGGCAGATCTGTTAGCTTACAATCAGCATGCAATCTGCCAACATACAGTGAAATTGCATACCGATTGGCACGTAACATAGACTGAGCACTTAGGCACCAAAACGCAATAAATTTTCATTGTGAATATATATCAAAATCAATATTCTACTACAAATGACCTGCCAGTTATGTATAGATAAAGAACTACGAGTTACTTACATTTGGCAAAATATTGATAATACCTATAAGAATTCTATTATCGAGGCAATAGTTAGAATTCCCAATAAGATTTGTACCATATTTAATCCAAGCAAAGTGGGGTTGTGCTTCCAGTGTGATTGGCACGACGATTTTGATTGTGTTGATACTACAATTGGTCACAGATTAGGGTGTGTTTATCTCACTGACGAACGCCGTTGTTTGAACCAATGGGGACCAAACATAGTAAAATTACCTCCTACCCTCCCCCCATTGTCCAAGAAACCTGCAAAGAATACGTTGCCCGAGTAGGAGGCACGGATTATTTTCTTATTAATCCCTGGGTGGATAATATAGCGGAATGGACAGAGGGATTACACAGTTGTTCACCCTTCCCTAGGGACGGGGCAAATGACCTGTTCCATTTGGATATGGTGAAGGGACTGTGTTTAGGAGATCAAAGCGCATGGCCATATTATGGTCCGGACCCACAATGGGACCAGGATTATATGAGACATGGGGGGGAGCAATGGTTAGAAGGTGCCCCCTATTGGTATGATAGACCCAGACCCAATTCTAAACGCCCCAAACCCATAGATCACTCAAAAAGATATGAGTTAGAGAAATTATGTATTAAGAAGGGAACTTCTGGCATAAACCCCATTCCACCCCCCAAATACCAAGCCCTATGTCCACAATTCACTGAAGAAGAAATAATTTCAGGAGTAGTTGGAAATAGCCGAAATCGTCCCGCTCCTACTGCCCCAATACACCCTGGATCCCAACAACCAATGCCCACGCAATCCTCTACTCTTACAGTTCAAATACCAACAGTCCAAACTTCAGCCCCTTCAGTTCTGATACCCGACAGTTCAGGACAGGAGGGATCAGAGGGGGAGGATCCAGATGAAAATAGGGGAGCTAGTGGTGGGACCACAGGGTCAGCAGTGGTAGATTTTATAAATAGTACAAGACTCTGAGAAATTCTCAGTCCCAATCGTAATCGGTCAGGGACCACAAGAAACGTGACCCATATGCCTTTTATGATGGTTGGGGATCAGTTATTGAAAAAGCCTATGGATATTGAAGATATTAATAGGATTTTAAAACATTGCCCCAAACCCAATATAGCACCAAAAGGTTGCATAAGTTATCTAAAGAAGGCATACAAGGGGAGGAATTTCACACAGGAAGATATGAGACTGATAGTTGATGGAATTGTAGAAACCCATTCCGGATGGAAATGGGATAAGGTTCCTGATATCAGTATCATGGACCTCGCAAAGCAAACTGCAAATACTTACCCTTTGAATACGGAAGAGGGGCAGAAGCAAATGTGGGTAGAATTAGAGGCACATATGATAGAAGTTTTCAAGTCCCGATCCTCCCTCCCTGTTGCTGTTTCTTGCAAACAGAAACCCGGAGAAGGAGTACTTGAATTCTGGAAAAGATTTGTGAAATGCTGGACGGAAGATGCCGGTCTCCCAAAAGCGGATAATGAACAATTGCTCATTTCCACTTTTATTAGCAACCTCTCATCACACATTAGTCTCACAGTTAAACAAGCTGTGTCAACATGGCCCTCTGATACGGAAAAACAGTTTGAAGAACATCTCCACCAAAAAGAAGCAGCAGGGGTCTTCGATGTAAAGAAACCCACTGTTTCTACTCATAATTATCAGGGAAGAAGAAACCCTGACAATTATAGACAAACCAGAGGTAGGAGACCAGAGAGGGGACAGTCATTTAATCGCAGTAACATGGACAGGGATCACATGAATAGAAACGCACAGGACCGACCTTGTTACAATTGCGGCCGTTCCGGCCATTGGGCCAGAAATTGCCCCCTACCTGACAGAAGGGCCAATTCCCAAGACCAGAACCCTGGCCTGACCAAGACAAATACCCAACCTAGATTTGACATAGACTGGACTCAACACCCACGTTGACGAGGCCCGGAGGATTGCTCCCAGGCCTTTGCACAGATCACTGACAGTTGGGAAGAATCACCATTTATTGCACTTCTAGTCCAAGGGAGGTATGTTAAATTGTTGGTGGACTCAGGGGCAAACACCAGTGTTCTGTGTAGGGATCAATACCAAGGTCCCCTGAAAAGGTCTGATCCTTCAATGGGAATAAATGGGATAACCACCAAAACCTATGAAACGACTTTGCTCCCTGTCCATACTCCAGATGGAACATTTGTCATGAATCATGTTTTCAAGATTATCCCTGGTTGTCCGGTAAATTTGCTAGGAAGGGATCTTTTTGGAAAACTAGAACTTAGTATCCACTCGGGTCCGGACGGACTCAGTGTGGAATCTAAGGTGATACCTATAACCCGTCCCATTTTTGTCAGTCTACCGCTTTCCGATGAACTACTCACCGTTGATAACGGCATATGGTCACAGAACGATTTTGACACCGGTCTCATTGATTGTACCCCCTATCGGGCTACCCTGAAACCAGGTGCTCAACCAGTGTTTCATAAACAATACCCTTTGTCAAACGAGAAACTAGATGGAATCAGACCTATGATACAGGACTTTTTAGAGAAGGGAATCTTGACCCCTATCTGCTCTGCATATAGTACCCCTATCAACCCTGTTTCCAAAACAGACGGTAGTGTCAGATTTGTTCAAGACCTAAGGGCTATAAATAATTTAATCATCCCTCTTGCCCCGATAGTGCCAGATGTCACCTCTCTCCTTTCCTCCATCCCTGCACAAGCCACCTATTTTTCTGTAATTGATTTGAAAAACGCCTTTTTCAGTATACCAGTACACGAGGACACTAGGCCTCTGTTTGCATTCACCTTCGAGGGTCAACAACTCACCTGGTGCCGTATGCCCCAGGGATATGCTGATTCACCTGTAGTGTACAGCATAGTCCTCCAAGCTACATTAAAACCCTGGCACCCCCCCCCAAGGTTCCATCCTGTTACAATACGTGGATGATCTCCTCGTTTGTAATCTATCACAGGAGGCCTGCAGGGAAGATTGTTTATCGTTGTTAGGTTATATGAATGTGGGCACAAAGTTACAAAAAGTTACAATGGTGTAAAGAGGAAGTTGAATATCTTGGTTTTGTCCTCAGTCAAGGGAGTAGGAAAATCAGTCCTAGCCGTATCCAATCTGTCATGGGCCTGGTCAACCCAATCACTCAGAAAGAAATGCTATATTTTCTGGGTATGATAAATTACTGCAGACAGTGGATACCGGACTGTTCTTACTATGACAACATTTTGAGGCAATGTACACTGTCAGACAAACCAAAAAATATAATATGGTCACAAGAAATGTTAAACGCTTTTGAAAAGTTGAAGTTAGCAATGATGTGTAGTCCTGCTTTGGGCCTGCCTGAATATGTAAAGCCATTTCAGCTATATGCAAGGGACAACTGTAAAACCATGGCGGGGGTACTGACACAAGAACACGGAGGAAAGTTTAGACCCATAGCTAGGTAATGCCAATTTCCGTACAAGGTATGCCCGCTGGTTTGAGAGCCCTAGCGGCATGTGCAATGGTGGTGGAAATGTCAGTAGTTTTCACCCTGGGCCATCCCACCACACTTTACACTACCCACCATGTCATCCATCTTCTAAGAGGGATACACACCCAGCATATGTCAGCCCAACGTCTAAGTGGATACGAAGTCATCCTCTTAGGAAATACATCCTTGTCAATCAGATACTGTTCCCCAAATGCAGGCCCTGCCCCTATCTTAAATGCATTATTGGGATTGAAAGGTGAGACAGATGACATTCCACAAGACCATGACTGTTTGACTTCTGTAACAACAGAGACTTCCCCTAGACTAGACATGGCAACCCTGCCCATACCAGATTCACATGTTGTGTTTGTGGATGGGTCATGCACAAGACCAAACGACACCACATACAACGCAGGATATGCCGTTGTAAGTTTACCTGACTGCATACATGAAGCAAAACCCATCCCCTATCAGCTGGCTCAGGCTGCCGAGCTGATAGCCTTGACCAGAGCATGCCAGTTGTTCGAGGGACAGCCTGTCACCATTTACACAGACTCAAAGTATGCCTTCTCCGTGGTCCATGACCACGGCGTTATCTGGGCCAGACGAGGGTTCATAGGAGCGGATGGGAAAAGAATTTCTCACTCCCAGTTGATCAATGATCTACTAGCTGCAGTCCACCTCCCTTCAGAGATAGCCATACTACATTGTAGGGCACACACGGGGGGCGGAGATCCGATTTCCAGGGGCAATGCCTTGGCAGATAGAACAGCAAAGGAAGCCGCACTACAAAAACCAGCTACTCTACAAATGGCCATACTAACACCACCCTCGTTAGATGACACACAAATGATAGTGGAACTCCAGTACTCGGCAAGTGACACAGATCTAAATGACTGGTGTTATCCAGTGTTGCAAAAGAGTCCAAAGAGTGGACTAATTTGCAAAGAGGGGAAACCATGCATCCCACAGGCTAGTGCACCACTTTTTATAGCCCAGTACCATGGGGTAGGCCACAACAGTAAAGCTACAACGCTACTGTTGCTTAAAAATGATTTTTACATTACAGACGTTGACAAGTTAGTAGCTGGGTTTGTGCAGAGGTGCATCACATGCCTCCGGGCAAATCCTAACAACCCTAATCGGGCAGTTCACCAACACCTCAAGTATCCAACAACCCCATTCACTCATCTCCAAATCGACTTCACACACATTCCCCGTGACAAAGGAAGACAGGAATATGCTTTGGTTATTGTGGACATGTTCTCACGATGGCCAGAGGTATATCCCACAAAGGCTGAGGATGCAAAGACAGTAGCAAGAATTCTAACTCAACATATTATTCCCAGGTGGGGATGCCCATTAGAGATAAACAGTGATCAGGGACCGGCCTTCACTTCAAAGATTAATCAATAATTAGTTAAGGCCCTTAGGATAGAATGGAAATTTCATGTCCCATATCACCCCCAAAGTTCAGGGGTTGTTGAGAGAATGAATAGAACATTCAAAGACAAGTTAAGGAAGGCTACTGGAGGAACCTTCCACAAATGGAAGGAAGTGTTACCCATCATTCTTGCAGAGATTAGAATGACCCCCCACAAATCTTTAAGGATGTCACCTTTTGAAATACTAATGGGAAGACCCTTTCCCACCCCATGGGCAAAGAAACCCCTGGCCTTACAGGAAGGAGATTTAGAACAAATACATGGATCACTATGTTAGGACATTGATAACTAAACTAGATGAGATAGAGCAAAAAATTGTCTGTAAGTTTCCTTCTCTTCCACAGGAAAACACCCACCCTTTTATACCAGGAGATGTAGTGGTAGTAAAACACCTGACGAAGGATAAGAAGGCCAAGGATTTCACCTATGGTCCAGAAACAAGTATTGTGGCCGTAACCCGTACCGCCGTGTTGACTGAAGGAAGCCCAACTTGGATCCATGCCACCAGAGTGAAATTGGTCCCCAGAGCAAGACTGAGAGCAGAACCGGTTGATGCAGATGACCAAAACAAAGGGGAAAGCCCAATCCTCCAACAAGGGGTACTAACGGGAGCAAATGACTCCGACCTCCCACAAATTGGATCTGAGGTAATAACGAGGGCTGATAGCCCTGACCTCCGACAAGATGACATCGCTTATTTCACCACAGAATTCTGGGAAAGCCTTGTGCCTCCAATTTTGGACTGTCCTAATCGTATTCCTGCCATTTTGGCTGATAACTAACTGTATCTATCACCCTGAAGATTTGGGACATATAAAGGGCATTTGTGGAAATCCCAACACTCCACAACAGGACAATACCAATAACACACATGATAGACACAGGAGAAATGAGAACTCAGAGGGTTTTACAGACAAAATGTTTTATTAAAGTTTAAATATGCTATGCCAGAAATCTGGATATGAAAAATGTTGGATTGTAGCAAGCTCCATCCTAGCACTACTAGGATTCCCCTAATGGCAGTACCTCTAAACTTCACCCCTTTCCTTAACAACACACCTCCCCTCGTCCTTACCAATGTCACAAGAATGTTTTCAAATGATACCCCTACTTTTCAAATCATGAGTAGAAGTTATTTCCCATACTGGTGTTTTAGGTTGGGGAATTCCACAAGGGGGGCTGAAGTTTGCCAACAAGCTAAAATTAACTTTTCAATGACTTCAATTGAAAGCCCTTTCTTTCACACTTCAGAACCTGCCCTAAACATCACTCTAATGAACTTTCTTAGCTCCAGTTCCACCTCCCCAGTGGGCCAGTTATTGGCGAGTCTAACCTTTTCCAGTCTTTTTGACAAAATGATGTCAATATTCAATAAGCGACCTTTAGCTTTAGGGAACAATATTTACATCTGTTGTGGGAAAACATGCCATCCATGGATTCCCATAGATCCCCAGGGATGGTGTTACCTTGCATCGCTGATCCCTATAATGGGTGTGTTAGGGGATGATAAGGAAGACATCTATTAGAGGCCAGCATGCACCCCAGATATCCCCTTAAATATCGTGGGAAACAGGATTTGTTCCAGGAGAAAGATATGGCATGGGCATGGTTCCCTTAATGGAGTGGATGGGGAATAGACTTAATGAAAAGGGTGAATAAATATGCGGGAATTATTGATGAAATCATAGAGAAGAACTCCGATGATATTACTAAATTAAACATAGAAACTAGAGCAATTAGGAAGCAATTAGAATTACATGAGTTAGCCATTGAGAACATGAGCGCCGCTCTAACTGGTTTATGTGAGAACACAGAAGATTATGAGTGTTGCACCTGGTTCCATAACACAAGTATCAAGGTGCCAGATTATTATGATGTAATTGCACAACACCGAAAAGAAGTAAACAAATTACAAGATGAAGCTAGGAATATTGCCAAAACCTGGGATCCTTTTGCAAACTTAAGCCTTGGAGCGGGAATGCTGACATGGTTAAAAAGTGCTGCCCTGGCCATCTTTATGATTATTCTTTTTGTTTTACTCTTATATGCTTGTTATAGGCTTATAATGTGCATAGTTGTTAAAATGTCCCGAACACCCGACCCAGCAGCTGCGAATAAAATCTATCTGAACATGTATCATGATAAAAGAAGGATGGAGAAGGAGAACCACATAATTTAGAATTATTTGGATTCTAAGAGGGGATTGTGGGGATGTTAAGGGTTAACATAAGTTGTCCATATATTGCATATATGCTGTCTGTATATCAGAATGACATGAGCAATTCTTGTGATGACCATATATAGTAGTAGTCAGTTTGAATGTCTTGTGACCTAAGTTTTGTGGTTTCTATAACCAGTTTGTGGCGGTTGACATATATACCAGCCTTAATCATGAGACGAGTTCTAACTTAAGCAATAGATAACGGTAACTTTTAACCAATGATATTTTAGCAGCATCACCCAAAAGGGGGGCGTCCGCCCAGTAACAGTGTATTAACCAATGGTGTTAAGACATGTACTTGTGTATTTCCTTTGAATCTCTATATGTTTTTTATAAAAGAAACTGTTCGCGCCATATTACATCAGAATGATTTAGCCTATTATCGTCTCAGTCTCGTTACTGCAAGGGCTAAAATCATTCTCCTGGTACCAGACAGGACATCATACCAAGGGTCAGTACTTTATACCTTACAATTTGGGGTGGGCTTTCAGTCGGGCAAAAATTTGTTTTTCCACAACTGTAAAATTCAGCTTTCGTTTTCTCTCAGTCATCCTTCCAAAAAAACTCAGTCCCAGTCAACAAAATTCACGCACACAAACAAGCACAACCAATCAAAAAAAAACACACACAGAGAGAAAACTACTCAGCAAGAAACAGTCACCAAAAAACAAAACAAAAATACAACAGGAAAAGAAACAAACACTAATATATCAATCAAACAAACAGTCTCTCAAACACTTATCAAAAACCACTTTCAAAAATCTACTAACAAACACTTGATCACACAGAACACTAATCTGACAACTACAAAACACACCGCAATGAACAACAGGACAAAAGCACTTGGTTAAATGGGAAGGGACAAAGGGATGTACTTTTGCAATGCAAGTGCGTTTGTGTGTGTCTATTTATGCTGTTTGCGTAGTTCACAACGTTGCCCTAGTCCATTTCAATTTCACTGATTGCGCCGCTCCCGAGTTGTGAGCATGCGCACAGCGGAGCTGACATGGTCTCCTTCAAGCGCGCATGCGCGAGCCGGCCGGCCCTTCATTTGCATGGGGTCACGGCTCATTTCAATGTAACACGCCCACGTCCTTCCCAATTTGTATTACTCCTCCTTACACCTCTGAAAAAACTTTACGCATGCGCAATTTCCTGCGCAAAAGCTACGAGAATAGGGTGATTACGCGGCAAAATTGCGCAAGTCTAACGTAAAGGCGGTGCGCTACGCCGGTCCAATAATGCGCAGATGTACCTGAATCTGGGCCTTTGTTTTTTGGACATTCTGAAAAATGATCGTGTGTACGCGGCATCAGAGTTCCAACACTGACAACATAGAGCCTGCACCTCTCACGTATGTATAAAGCCTGGTACACACTACAAGTTTTTTTTCGTTCAACCAGGCGGGTTGAACGAAAAAAAAGACTGTCGGCTCCAGGCGGAGCCGCTGTACTCACTATGCAAAGTTAGTACAGCGATCTCCCCTGCTGAGCTATTCTGGTTGAGGGGCGGCCCCTCCACCATAACACTCCGATTAATGCACTCTGCCATTGGCTAAGAGCACTGATGGGGAGTCGGTTGGTTGCTGGTTTTCCAACATGCTCGTCCAAGAGACGACGTACACACGGCCTGAATGTCGGCCGATTCTTTATGTTTTTTGCCTGATGTCTCCTGTACAGGGCTTAACCTCTTCGCGAGCACACTATAGACAAAAGACGTCTACAGTGTGGCGCCCAATTGCCGGGAGGATGTCCCTGGATGTCCTCCTGTTTACTAGTTCCCTGCGCGTCGCCGCGGTGCGCATCGGGGAAAAATCTGTGCCTGCCACGTCACGCAGGTGCCGATGCGCGTGCCTCGTGGTCGCGATGTTCTCCAGGTACCCGCGATCGGCATTTACAGAGCCAGGGATGTGGAGTTCTGTGTGTAAACACAGAGCTCCACGTCCTGTCAGGCAGAGGAGACCGATGGTGTGTCCCTTGTACATAGGGACACCAATCGGTCACCTCCCCTCAGTCACTCCCCTCCCACTACAGTTAGAATCACTCCCTAGGGAACACATTAACCCCTTGATTGCCCCCTAGTGTTAACCCCTTCCCTACCAGTCACATTTATTCTGTAATCAGAGCATATTTATAGCTCTGTTCGCTGTATAAATGTGAATTGTCCCAAAATAGTGTCAAAAGTGTCCGATCTGTCCGCCGCAATATCGCAGTCCTGACAAAAATTGCAAATAACCACCTTTCCTAGTAAAAAATTTAAATAAAATTAATGTCATAAATCTATCCCCTATTTTGTATGCGCTATAACTTTTGCGCAAACCAATCAATATACGCTTACTGCGATTTTTTTAACCAAAAATATGTAGACAAATACGTATCGGCCTAAACTGAGAAAAAAATATATATATATACTTTTTAAATTGGGATATTTATTATAGCAACAATTAAAACATATTGGGCCAGATTCAGGTAGAGTTGCGCTGGAGTAATTCGATATGCGCCACGTAACTGTGAAGATGCGCCGTCGTTTCTATGTGCCCGTACCCTCCAAACTAGATGCGCCCAATAACAGGCCATTTGCGACCGGCGGAACGTTCCGACGCCAGAGTATCGTCAGCGCTTAATTTCGCTTGGCGCATCAGTCGCGCCTATTGATTTCCCCTGCAAATATGCAAATGAGGGATTTTTCCCAATTCACGAACGGATTAGCACCATACGCTGGCTACATGCGCCGCGCGTATCTCGTCCGTCCGGCGCAAAGTTATTTCTTCTACAAAAGCTGCTTTATCTTTACTCCAGATGGCCACAGGTCAGCAGGAGAGCAGCTACAGCAGCGGTTACCGACGATAAGAGCTAGCTGAGCACCCCCACTTGCAGGACAACACCTCTGTCCATGCTTGTCTGTCAAATTTTACAGCCATGGAGGAGACATCATAGGTCTCCATAGCCGAGATGACGGCTGACAGCTCCTGGCCATTAAAGTTCAGCTTTCTCCTGTGTGTTTGCGGGGAACGGGAGCAGCCATCTCAGAACAAAAGTAACATCACTGCGGGGGAGGGGAGCAGGATATACTTTAGTGCCGGAAAGGCGCATCTACGGGCGCATTTAAACGCCCAACGGAAACACATTGCGCTGACGTTTCCCGTGAAGTGGTGCCGACGGAAGTTTGTGAGCATGCGCACAAAGGGGGCGAGTGGAGCCTCACTCACTGCGCATGCTCCGTGGTTGATGCGCTGAACGTAAGCCTCTGCGCTGGGCTCCGCCCATCATTTACATATGATCACACCCACTTCCCCTTGCGTCGGGTTACGCCAGCGCATTATCGTTACTCTGGCGCAAGTTTACGCGCAACTGCTATGTGAAAAACAGTACTTGCGCTGAAAGGGTCGTCAGAGTAACGTAAATGAGAAGCGTTACTCTGGAGCAAAGATGCTCTCATCTACCTGAATCTGGTCCATTGTGTTTTTTTCAAAATTGTTGCTCTTTTTTTGTTTATAGAGCAAAAGATAAAAACCGCAGAGATGATCAAATACCACCAAAAGAAAACTCTATTTGTGGGAAAAACAGAACGTCAATGTTGTTTGGGAGCCACGTCGCTGAAAATTGGCCTGGGCAGGAAGGGGGTGAAAATTGCCCAGTAAGCAAGTCGTTAAAGTGGTTGTAAACCACATTAGCTCATTATGAAATACTTACCTTAGATCGAAGCCCCCGCAGCGGTCCCAGCACACCGTTGGGGCCATCGACATGTCTCCCGAAGTTATTTCTGGGTATTTGCGGGCTTTGGCGTTATGATTAGCCGGAGCCGCAATGACGTCACTCCTGCGCATGCACACAGGAGCCGCCGGTAACAGCACAGCAGCTGAAGCAACAGCACGAGTGAGCTGTTTCTTCAGTGAGCATGTGCCGATGATGTGAATATCGCCTTAACGGTGCAAGTTTAGGAGATATTCACAGGCTTACCTTTGGTAAAACTGGTGTTTACAACCACTTAAAAGTGAATGTAAGTCCTTTATACACCCAGTGAAGTAAACAGCCTCAGATTATACACAGAGATGAACCAAATCTCCCTACATACGTTTTACACGTATATCTGCTGTCTTCAGATTTATATACTGTTTATAAAGTTCAGATCCTGTTAGGAGATTTTCTCTTCCTGTTTAACACAGAGTGTGATGTCTGAGCATACAGCCAAGATAACTAAAATTGGTGATTGGAGGAAAGGCACACACCCCCTCTCCACATAGGCAGAGAATCTCAGAGGTGTTTTGTAACAGGGTCAGCTCCCTGCTAATCTATCTTAGCATCCTCCACTGACAGAAATGTCAGGCTGCTTTTATCTGATGTGTCCGAGATGTTGTCAGGAGTTATCAGGCTGATAACAGAGGAATGGGCCAGGAGAGAGCTATGGGACTTGGCTCTTTGAAGAAAGATAACAAAATACTGCAGATATATGTGCCCAGCTCAAATTTTATGAGTCGGGATTACATCCACTTTAAGGCCCACTGACAACCAATACTGGTGGGGATGGAATAAAAAATCCCACTGATATCAGTGAGGGGGGTGGCGGTACAAGGAGGGTGTTCATTAAATCCCATCTCACCAACACCTTCCCCTAAATAGATGAGAAGCCCTTAGCCCGACTCGATTTTTTTCCGGGAGCTGGACAGGAAGTTCCCGTCCCACCATCGGAACACAGCGTAGCTGAACTGTTTGCAACTGTTATGCCGCGTACACATGATCGGAAATTCAGACAAGAAAAGTCAAATGTGAGCTTTTGGTCGGAAATTCCGACTGTGTGTAGGCTCCAACGGAATTTTTCTGTCGGAATTTCCGCCAAGAAAAATTTGAGAGCTGGTTTTTCGAATTTTCAGACGGGAAAAGTTCTTGTCGGAAATTCCGATCGTCTTTATGCAGATTCCAACTGAGAAAAATCCTACGCATGCTCGGAATCAAGTTGATGCATGCTCAGAAGCATTGAACTTCATTTTTTCTTGGCTCGTCGTAGTGCTGCAAAAATCCACAGTTTTCTTGTTGGAATTTCTGATCGTGTGTACGCGGCATTAGTGAAGTACACAGTTTGTTTAGACCAGCATGGTCCAAATAAACTATTTAATCACTTAAGGACCGCCTCCTGCACATATACGTCGGCAGAATGGCACGGCTGGGCACAAGCACGTACAGGTAGGTCCTCTTTAAGTGCCCAGCTGTAGGTCACGGGCGCGGTCCGAAGCTCCGTGACCGCGGACGCGGGACCCACGGACCCGATCGCCGCTGGAGTCCCGCGATCGGCCCCGGAGCTGAAGAACGGGGAGAGCTGTGTGTAAACACAGCTTCCCCGTTCTTCACTGTGGCGCCGTCATCGATCGTGTGTTCCCTAATATGGGGAAACACAATCAATGACGTCACACCTACAGTTAGAAACACAGATGAGGACACACTTAAACCCTTCAGCGCCCCTTGTGGTTAACTACCAAACTGCAATTGTAATTTTCACAGTAAACAATGCATTTTTAATGCATTTTTTGCTGTGAAAATGACAATGGTCCCACAAATTTGTCAAAATTGTCCGAAGTGTCCGCCATAATGTCGCAGCTACGAAAAAAATCGCTGATCACCACCATTAGTAGTAAAAAAAATTTTTTTATAAAAATGCAATAAAACTATCCCTTATTTTGTAAACGCTAAACATTTTGTGCAAACCAATCGATATAAAAAATGTATATGTTTTTGGGGGATATTTATTATAGCAAAAAGTTAAATGTATTGCATTGTTTTTAAAATTGTCGCTCTATTTTTGTTTATAGCGCAAAAAATAAAAACCGCAGAGGTGATCAAATACCACACCAAAAGAAAGCTCTATTTGTGGGGAAAAAGGACGCCAATTTGTTTGGGAGCACGTCGCATGACCGCTCAATTGTCAGTTAAAAGCAGTGACGCAGTGCCTAAAGGTCGCAAAAACTGGCCAGGTCTTTTACCTGCCTAAAGGTCCGGGTCTTAAGTGGTTAAAGTGAAACCTGGAGATCAGCTTTACAGAGTATTTTTGGAAAACAACAAAAAGTATAAGTGATGTATATCCAGCATAACCCTATCCCTTTAAGCTGCACTGGATAATTAGCACAGTGTAGGTATTCCCATTTTTGTTGCAGAAAAACTATACTGCCACATATCACCCAGCCAGGGGTGTAATTTTGTCCTGAGGGGCACTGTAACTACATTTCCATATGCAGTGGGACCATGGAAAAAGTGAAAGTAAACGAAAATCCCACATTTTGGGTTGTCCCCAGAAAAGTAAATAGAGCGCAATCTTCCAATGGGGACACTAGTTCTGGTGAACTTGGGGTCCCCAAGAGATTCATGCAAATTAGCAGGGATTGCTTCTCACTTTCCTGTTTGGCTATGGGGACAGGAAGTAAATGTAAATCACCCCAAGGAGCAAAAATAAATCTGACAGGCGTTTTAATCCTTCCTTAGACCCCTTTCACACCAAGGTGTTTTTCAGGCGCTTTTGGGCTAAAAATAGCACATATAAAGCACCGAAAAAAACACCTCCCTAGCAGTTTTAGTGTGAAAGCCAGAGTGCTTTCACACTGGGGCGATGCGCTGGCAAAACATTAAAAAAAACTCCTGCAAGCAGCATCTTTGGGGCCCATTGAAATGAATGGCCATCGCTGCCAAAGCGCCTGCAAATCGATTTAGCAGCGGCGCTACACAGGCGCTATTAACCCTTTATTGCGGCAGAATAGCGATCACTAAAAAAAAACGTTAAGGTCCCTTTCACACTTGTAGGACTTCAAAGTCGCGCGATTTTCCGCGATTTTGCCGCGATTTGCGGCCGGCGATTTTACCGCGATTTTGACGCGATTCGCGGCCGTGATTTTACCGCGCTTTTGCCGCAATTCGCGGCCCGCGATTTCAATGGATGCCTGTCTAAGTGGCATCAAAATCGGACCAAAGTAGTGCAAGGACTACTTTGAAGTCGGCACTACTTAAAGTCGTGCTGTATGAATGGTGTTCATTGAAAATCATGGGAAATGACTTGTCATACGATTTTGCAGTACAAAATCGTGAGACAAGTCGTATATAAATGTGAAAGGGGCCTAAAGCGGCACTTAGGTCCCTTTCACACTTGTACGACTTCAAAGTCGTGCGATTTTGCCGCGATTTTGCGGCCGCGATTTTACTGCGATTTTGCCACGATACGCGGTCGCCGCGATTTCAATGAATGCCTGTGTAAGTGGCATCAAAATCGGACCAAAGTAAATTGTAAGACAAGTCATTCTCCCATTATTTTCAATGAACACCATTTATACTGGCACGACTTTAAGTAGTGTGGACTTCAAAATAGTCCTTGCACTACTTCCGATTTTTTTGGTCCAATAATGCGCGGTAAAATCGCGCGACTTTGAAGTCGTACAAGTGTGAAAGGGACCTAAAAGTAGCAGCATTTTTACCGTCAACGCCGCCGCGCTCCTCCCCAGTGTAAACAATGTCTTACCTCTATCCACAATGAAAAAAAAAATAATAAGTAACATCTAAAACAACATCCTTGAAAGTTTTTCAGTCAGTTTTCTATGAAGTATGTAAATGACCTACAACTGTAGCAAAGGACATTATTCAACTTTGGTCAAAGCTGCACAGTTTGCTTTTGTCTACAATCACCCCTTATCTGTATATCGTTTTTTTGGTAAAGGTGAACTAACCCTTCAACTGCTTGCTGACCAGCCGCAGTCGTTAACGGTGGCAGGGTTGTTGCTCCTAGGCGAACCACCATAGGTGTACGTCGGCTGCTTTAAAAGCTGTAGGAGGGCCGTGGCACGATGCCAGAGCCGATGCATAATGACCACTTTGCCACCCGCGATCGCTCCTCGCAGAGACAGAACGGGGATCTATCAATGTAAACAGATCCCCGTTCTGTCAGAGAAGTAGAGAGAGATCCGCTGTTCCTAGTAAACAGGGACAGCGATCCGCTCTCTACTCCCAGACTATACACTCCCCACAGTTAGAAACCCTCCCTAGACATACTTAACC
The DNA here is from genome assembly GCA_029574335.1 of Rana kukunoris. NCBI lineage: Eukaryota > Metazoa > Chordata > Amphibia > Anura > Ranidae > Rana > Rana kukunoris. The sequence continues at coordinate 121,380 of JAJQKJ010000425.1, forward strand.
CCTTGATCGCCCCCTAGTGTTAAACCCTTCCCTGCCAGTGACATTTATACAGTAATCAGTGGCTATTTTTTAGCTCTGATTGCCGTATAAATGTCAATGGTTCCGATCTGTCCGCTGCAATGTCGCAGTCCCCTTAAAGATCAGCACCATTATATAGTAAACAAAAAAAAGAATAAAATTGCCATAAATCTATCCCCTATTTTGAGTAGACGCTATAACTTTTGCGCAAACCAATCAATATTGCCTTATTGCGTTTTCCTTAGCAAAAATATGCAAAATAATGCATATTGGCCTAAACTGATGAAGACATTTTTTATTTTATTTTTGGGATATTTATTATAGCAAAAATGTTATTATGTTGTTGTTTTTTTTTTTATTGTCACTATTTTATGTTCTTTAGTGAAAAAAATAAAAACTGCAGAGGTGATCAAATGCCACCAAAAGAAAGCTCTATTTGTGGGAAAAAAAGGACGTCAGTTTTGTTTGGGTACAGCGTTGCACGACAATTGTCAGTTTAAAGCGACACAGTGCCGAATCGCAAAAAATGGTCTGGTCATCAAGGGGGTAAATCCTTCCAGTCCTTAAGTGGTTTAAGCTGAGTCTGCTATCCAGTACTACAGTTGTTTTACTATTTTCTTAGCAAGAGCCCTCTCACTGTGGTCATGTGATCAGTCAGCTGTGAATTCCTGGGAGCTGTGACATCACGCATAGGCTCCCATGACCCATCCGTTGTCAGAAATTCCTCCTCTTCCCTGCAGCAGGCCGCGGCTGTCTGTCACAGGACTGCTGGAGCTGCAGCATCACGTGACCAAACCGATTCAGATTACAAAATAGGTAATACACAGGCCTTTTTTTTATACCCGGGTATGCAGGATAGGTCAGGTAGAGGGGGAGGGAAGATTTAAGAAATAGTTATAGTTAGTTTCTTCCACTCTGCTTCGTCCTGCAAATGCTGTTTGTTCGGCAATAGCTTGCCCAGCAGCTGAACAGTGGCCACAGTTAGAATTTGCCTTTCCTTGACTTTATGGAGTTCCTTTCAGAATATGTGGTAAGTTTTTGTATAGATTCCCCAAACCTTCAGTGAACTGAACCTCAGTGGATCCTAATCAAGGCAGCACTGAGATACAACAATTAATTAAAAAAGGTGAAGGCTGCATTTGTTAATACATGGTGATTCTATGTATGTATATGTCTGTTTAGTTGTATCCAATTCTCAGCTGTCTGGGCCCTATGGCTGACATGCTTGAAAGCCTTTTCCATTTCAATTTTTGGGGGAAATTTTCTGTGAGGTAGGTCTCCAGGTCTTTCCTCAACCCTCCACCAAACACTTCAGCAGACGAAGTGTGATAGCAATTGTGCATGGCCCCACTAGGGACAATTGAGGCAGTAGCCATATAACCTGCCGGCATTTCTTTATCATGATTTTGGCCCCTTTCACATTGGGGGGCGGTTTGCAGGCGCTATTGCGTTAAAAATAGTGCCTGCAAACCGACCTGAAAAAAAGCGCTGCTGTTTCTCCAGTGTGAAAGCCCGAGTTGTGATATAGCGGCGCTTTACCGCCACAACCCATACCTGCACCTCCCCCCACCACCACCCCCACTGTGAAAGGGGCCTAAGGATGAGCTCCAGCTTGTTCCCACAGCCCACATGCAGAGCCCGCCAGGATCTTTGGACTGTGCTAATTACAAGCAGTGAGACATGTCCCGATGCGCGGCTGAAGAGATCTGCAAATGTCTCACTGCCTGTGCATTAGCGCAGCGCGCAGTGCCGACTTCCTGTCAGGCTCTGCATGCTCATCCTTAGGGCCCATACACACGATCCGAATATTCGGCCGACGGATCGTACGCTTCTTTTTTCGCTTAATAATCGCGAGTAAAATAAAATAGGTTTTTAAACTACGAAAATTCTCGTACGATAGAAAAAAACGATCGAAGTGATGTCACGTGTTGTAATGTATTTGTATTGTATTGTCGGACGACGGCTGTACTGACTAACGAAAATCGTAACGATCGGACATCGGACGAGAAAAATTTTCGTGCTTGTCCGATCGAATTTAATCGGATGAACGGTCGTGATCGGCTGTCGAAAGTAGTGTACACACGATCCGAAAAATCGTACGATCCATCATTGGACGATCGTTTTCGTCCGATATTCGGATCGTGTGTATGGGCCATAAATCATGAGGGAGGAGAATGAGATCCAAAATGAACCCAGGCAAATTCCATGTTGATAGTATCCTGGCTGAGATTTGAAACCAAGGACCTCAGTTCTGCAAGGCATAAGTGCTAACCATGCCACCCAAGTTCTTCATGATATACAGGGCAGGGCCGGCCCTATGATGGGGACCGGGTGGTACCATGGGTACCAGGCGGCACTTTTTAGGGGAGCGGCATTCTGCCAGCCCGTTCCGCCCGCTGCCCTGTGAGTAGACACTCCCAGCAGAAGCAGTCAGCGAGTGAGAAGGGCAGGCGCCGCTGCCTCTCAGGAGCCCGGCGCCCAAGTCGGCTCTTTAATTAGGCAAATTAGGCGATCGCCTTAGGCCTCGCCCACAGAAAGGCCTCACGATTGCCTAATTTGCCTTTCCTTTGTGGGACTCGCAAAAGGTGGGTGAGCAAAAGGCGGGCAGGCTCCACATAGCCGCAGACTGAGCAAAGCCAGCGCCGCGATCCGCGGCGGCGGACGAGGGAGAACACTTACGATTGATCATGGATGGAGGTGAGATGGGCATGGCTCAGGCTGCCTGCGTCCAATAGCAGGCTCCACTGCCGCGGTGCCGTCCTCCTAGCTTTTTCCCCTAAAGTTTGCGATGGTGGCCCCAGTGCATGGTGCTGGCTTTAGACCACGGCACGGAACCGAGACTACATTAATCGATATCACGGATTCCTTGCTGATGGCTAAAGATAACAACCAAGATTCCATCCTAGTAATGCTGGACCTCTCGGCGGCTTTTGACACTGTGGACCATGGGATCGTTTTACAGCGGCTGCGGGAGGTTGCGCATGTAAAGGGAACTGCCCTCAGATGGTTTTCATCTTTTTGGAGGGCAGAAGTCAGAGGGTACGCCTGGGGACCACTTCTCCGAAAGTCGACCTGTTGATGTGGAGTTTCCCCAGGGGTCCCCCCTTTCCCCGTTGATATTTAACATTTACGTGCGCCCCCTCTTGGCCCTTATTCGGGTCCCATGGTCTGCAGTGTCAGAATTACGCTGATGACACTCCAGCTCTATTTGAGGGTGGGAGCGGGATCACTTGATACAGCCACAAAAAAACTTACTGATTGCCTAAAAGGAGTGGAACGTTGGATGGGAGAAAACTATCTGGCGTTAAACAAATTAAAAACTGAAGTACTCGTGGTCAGGAGTTCCGTAAGCGAGATACCTCAAAATTTGACACTGCCATGGCAAGACATGGATGGTAGGGTCCAGGCTGCAGTAAAGTGGTTAAAAATCTGGGATTATTATATAGATGAGGATCTGCTATTTTTGCCACACATTAATCAAGTCACCAAGACTGTTATGTACAAATTAAAAGTACTACGTAGGATCCTTGTGTATTTAGCTCCTATGGATCGCCCTAAAGTTATTGCTGCCCTGGTCTTTCCTCATTTAGACTATGGGTATTGCACTTCTAGTGGGCATACCCGGGAACATATATACAAAAACTAACAAAAATTACAAAATTTTGCAGTTCGTATTGCAACTGGACTGAGAAAAAGAGATCCAACATCAGAACAATTAAACAGTCTGGGGTGGTTAACTGTCGATAACGCATTAAATAAAAATAGCATGTTTAATGTATAAAACATTTAATGCTATGACGCCAAAATATATAATGGATAAGGTTGTCAAACATGTTCCAACGCGACAGTTACGCGAAGATGGATATTATCGCGTAAACATCCCAAAATAAAGAATATCCGAATTGGTGGCCTCATTCACTTCTCATACCAAGCGGCGGTGCAATGGAATGCTCTGCCGATTGATATTAGAAGGGCAAAAACTTTAACCAATTCAAAAAAATATGATGAAAGGTCCCACCTACGCAACCCTGGATCTGATTAGATTATGTAGTTTGATTGAGTACTGTATATAGAAAAATGTAGTCAGTGATATATTTGGTATGTGAATTTTGTAATCTAACTCTAAAAATGAACCTATTTTAGAGTTGGATCCCTAGATGAATGAAAAGTTAATTAACCTAAATGTATATTAATGGACTCAATGTGACAAATTTTTTCCTCCTTTTAATCATGTTTTAGATTTTCTATGTTTTTGTGTACCTATATGTCTGAACTATGTTGACTTTGTTTCTGATGGCCTCGCAACAAAACCATTAAATTTGTTGTAAAGCGAGTAATTAAGAAATAAAAACAAACAAACAAACAAAACAATGGTGGGAGTTGTAGTTCCCCTCAGAGCAGCCAGGCACACAGACTTCTATTTGGCCCTCTGGTGCCTGTGCTCTGCAGAGACTACAACTCCCAGAATGCACTGCAGGGCAGAGAGAGAGGGAGAGAGCTTTGGTTCTCCCTGCTGCCTTAGTAGGGGAACAACGTCACAGAAGCGAGGAGCAGGAGCAGGTAGTGTCTCTAACTAACTCATATTATATGACACTACAACAATGCACCCCCAGTCAAAGACCATATTATCTCTGCTTTAGGTCATATTATGAATTCTTAAGAGAGTTTTTTCTCTTCATTCATGGCAAAGTGTTTCTTTTCTCAAATTAATCATTTTCAAAATGTTGACCTATTCGTTCATGTATCATTGACAAGACAGTTTTATTTTCCCACATTGAACTTTTACTTGTCATCTGCTTTACTAAGGTTTTGGTTTGCCGTTTTCCTGGCGTTTGATGTCGTCGTGACAGCAGTTGATAGGCACAGTGGCAGCATTACATGAGGCACAGTGGCAGTATTTGATGGGCACATTGAGGCTATCCATTTGATGGGCAGAGTGACGGCGTTTGGGGCACAATGGCAGCATTTTATGGGGCACAGTAGTAGCATTAGATGGGGCACAGCGAGGCTCCATTTGATGGGCACAGCGGCAGCATTTGATTGGGCACAGTGGCGGCATTTGATTGGGCACAGTGGCCTGCATTTAATGGGCACAGTGGCGGCATTTGATGGACACAGTGGCTGCATTTGATGGACACAGTGGCGCATTTGATGGGACGCACAGTGTGGCTGCATTTGATAGGGCACTGTGGCTGCATTTGATGGGGCACTGTGGCTGCCATTTGATGGGGCACTGTGGCAGCATTAGATGGGGCATAGTGGCAGCATTAGAGGCACAGTGAGGCTCCATTTGATGGGCACAGTGCGCAGCATTTTATGGGCACAGTGGCTGCATTTGATAGGGCACTGTGGCTAGCATTTGATGGGCACTGTGGCTGCATTTGATGGGGCACTGTGGCAGCATTAGATGGGGCATAGTGGCAGCATTAGATTGGCACAGTGAGGCTCCATTTGATGAGCACAGTGGCAGCATTTATGGGGCACAGTGGCTGGCATTTGATAGGGCAAAGTGGCTGCGTTTGATGGGTCACAGTGGCAGCATTTGATGGGCACAGTGGAAGTATTTGATGGGCACAGTGAGGCTGCAATTAAAGGGCAAATTGGCGGCGTTTGGGTACAGTGGCAGCATTTTATGGGGCAACACCGTGGCTGCGTTTGATTGGGCACAGTGGCTGTGTTGGATTGGGGCACAGTGGCTACATTTGATGGGGCACACTGGCTACATTTTGGCAGCATTAGATTGGCACCAGTGAGGCTCCCATTTGATGAGCACAGTGGCAGCATTTTATGGGGCACAGTGGCTGCATTTGAGTAGGGCAAAGTGGCTGCGTTTGATGGGGCACAGTGGCAGCTTTGATGGGGCACAGCGTGGAAGTATTTGATGGGCACAGTGAGGCTGCAATTAAAGGGCAAATTGGCGGCGTTTGGACGGTCCAGTGCACATTTATGGGGCACCGTGGCTGCGTTTGAAGATTGGGCACAGTGGCTGTGTTTG
>JAJQKJ010001332.1:0-163986 GCA_029574335.1 Rana kukunoris
AATGGAGATACTTTGTATGATATGAGAGATGGAGATACTTTGTATGATATGGAAGGGATGGAGATACTTTGTATGATATGAGGATGGAGATACTTTGTATGATATGAAGGATGGAGATACTTTGTATGACATGAGGGATGGAGATACTTTGTATGACATGAGGGAATGCAGATACATTCTATATATAGTCCATGTCTGCATTCAGGGTTTTTTTGTTTTGTTTCTTACATTATTGTATACATTATATAGAAGCTCCCATTCCTAATAGTGACTTTCGGAGCTATAAGATGGTTATGGCTCCGAAAGTCACTATTAGGAATGGGGGAGCTTCTATATAATGTATACAATAATGTAAGAAACAAAACAAAATTATCACCCACAAGTTTTATAAAGTCTTCTTATTTTGAATAAAAGTCATAGATACAGACGTGGAACGCGCCTTCCATGTTTCGGATTCTCTGATTGGGAGGATTTAGCTCTTTTTACCCGGCATTATATAACATGCACGCTCCACCACTAATTATCTCCGTACTTTGTATCAGGACACGTTGTCTTACCTGCGATTCCCGGCACCATGCGACATTCCCAGGCGATGGGACGGAGGAGGTCGTGGACTGGAAGCCAGATTTCCCGTCACCCTTTCCTGCGTGCTGCTATAATAGCAATCCGGTGTCTGCTCGCCCGCAAAGCTTGCACTCTGTCCTAGTGAGATGACAGCAGGGATTGCTCTCGGCGTGCACAGGACTCTGCCCTCACCTGGACGCCCCGCCTCTCCCCTGACATTCCTGGGCTGGCTGAGGGATGGGACGGTAGAATTACAGAGCCTGGGGCTGCACGCCTCCTCTGAATACCGGAAATCATACAGAGACAGCGTGCCGATTACCTGACGGGACTTGTACACCTTCACCATCTGCTTTCAGGCCAATCCCACGGTGCACATGGCGCTACCACTTCCAGAAGATTCCGCTATCACAGCGCCCTGGGCACACAGACAACCAGAGAAATAAGAGATATTGGTCACATATATTCTCTGAAGGGGATTGTTAGAAACGTTACATCGGTCATACATGTAACAACCAATCAGCTACAGAGTCCAAACAAAGACACAATTGTCCAACTTACAGAAAACATTCAAGCTGACCAATTTGTACTATCAGCTTCTGATCTGATTCTTCCTATACAATCCATACATTGTACGATTTATGATCTGCTCTTCCAATACAATCAATACATTGTACGATTTCTGATCGGATTCTTCCAATACAATCAATACATTGTACGATTTCTGATCTGATTCTTCTGATACAATCAATACATTGTACGATTTCTGATCGGCTTCTTTCCTATACAATCAATACATTGTACGATTTCTGATCGGATTCTTCCTATACAATCCATACATTGTACGATTTCTGATCGGATTCTTCCTATACAATCAATACATTGTATGATTTCTGATCTGATTCTTCCTATACAATCAATACATTGTACGATTTCTGATCTGATTCTTCTGATACAATCAATACATTGTACGATTTCTGATCGGCTTCTTTCCTATACAATCAATACATTGTACGATTTCTGATCGGCTTCTTCCTGTACAGTCAATACATTGTACGATTTCTGATCTGATTCTTCCTATACAATCCATACATTGTACGATTTCTGATTGGATTCTTCCTATACAATCCATACATTGTACGATTTCTGATCTGATTCTTCTGATACAATCAATACATTGTACGATTTCTGATTGGCTTCTTCCTATACAATCCATACATTGTACGATTTCTGATCGGATTCTTCCTATACAATCAATACATTGTATGATTTCTGATCTGATTCTTCCTATACAATCCATACATTGTACGATTTCTGATTGGATTCTTCCTATACAATCCATACATTGTACGATTTCTGATCAGATTCTTTACAAATCAATCATTAAAATAATCTGGCTTTTTTGTACATCACTTTATCAATCAACACTTAAAAAACATACATGTAACAACCAATCAGTTACACCATTTTTGACCAGCTCCACATCTAGATTCCTCAGATTCTTCTTATACAATCAATACATTGTACGATTTATGATTGGCTTCTTCCTATACAATTAATACATTGTATGATTTCTGATCTGATTCTTCCTATACAATCAATACATTGCACGATTTCTGATCTGATTCTTCCAATACAATCCATACATTGTACGATTTATGATCTGCTCTTCCAATACAATCCATACATTGCACGATTTCTGATCTGATTCTTCCAATACAATCCATACATTGTACGATTTATGATCTGCTCTTCCAATACAATCCATACATTGTACGATTTCTGATCGGATTCTTCCTATACAATCAATACACTGTACGATTTATGATCTGCTCTTCCAATACAATCTATACATTACAAAATTTATGATCGGCTTCTTCCTATACAATCAATACATTGCATCATTTCTGATCTGATTCTTCCTATACAATCAATACATTGTATGATTTCTGATCTGATTCTTTCAATACAATCAATACATTGTATGATTTCTGATCTGATTCTTCCTATACAATCAATACATTGCACGATTTTATGATCAGATTCTTCCAATACAATCAATACATTGCACGATTTTATGATCAGATTCTTCCAATACAATCAATACATTGCACGATTTTATGATCAGATTCTTCCGATACAATCAATACATTGTATGATTTCTGATCTGATTCTTCTGATACAATCAATACATTGTATGATTTCTGATCTGATTCTTCTGATACAATCAATACATTGTACGATTTCTGATCGGATTCTTCCTATACAATCAATACATTGTACGATTTCTCAACTAAATCTTCCTATACAATCAATACATTGTACGATTTCTGATCTGGTTCTTCCTATACAATCAATACATGGTAAAATGCTGGCTTTTGTGTGCGTTCACGGAACATTTAAAAGTCAGACGTAATTTTTTCATCGGATATTCCGACCGTGTGTACGCCCCATCTGAGTTTTTCCTTTGGAAATTCCGACGGACTTAGAAAGCGAACATGTTCTCTTTTTTTCTGATGGAAACAATTTCTTTTGGAAGATCCGATCGTCTGTATGGAACTCCGACGGAGACCACGCATGGTCAGAATCAAGTCGACGCATGCTCGGAAGCATTAAACTTCATTTTTCTCGGCTCCTCGTAGTGTTGTGCGTCACCGCGTTTTGGACGGTCGGAATTTGGTGTGACAGTGTGTATGCAAGACAGCTTGAACGGAATTCCATCGGAAAAATCGGTCAGAGTTTATCCCGACGGAAATTCTTAGACTCTTTACTCTTTATTTTCTTTACACTTTTTATACTCTTTACTCTTTATACTTTTTATATTCTTTATACTCTTTTTATTCTTTATACTATCTTTACTGTTTACGCTCTTCACTCTTTTTTTTTTTATATTAGTTATACTCTTTTTACTTTTTATACTTTTTTACTCTTTATAATCTTTAATCCATATTCTCTTTTATATTAGTTATACTTTTTATTCTTTATACTCTTTATACTTTTTATACTTTTTTACTCTTTATAATCTTTTACTCCATATTCTTTTTATATTATTTATACTTTCCTGACAGACTCCATGGCAGCCTACATGTGGGTTAATCCCGCCTCCTCTCCAATGCTATAGGACCCCATAACCATAAAGCTTTGCTCACCGTTAGTACTGGTGTTCCTTTTTTGTCCTCCTCCATGGACCTAGGATTTATGCTCAAGATGTCCAGCAAGCAAGTTGGATGGCACACTGTTAAGCGTTGCAGCTCGGATCCCAGCCATGGGCGGGTGGAGAGCTTTGCAGCAATACACATATTTTGTTTGGCTGCGTGTGCTGAAGATCTGGACGTCTCGGCTGGCAAGGTCTGTGCTTTCCATGGCAGCTGCTTCTATGTTGTTTTCCCTGTGTCATTATCCTACTGGGTTTTTCCCCATCTTGTGTGTGCTCGTTAGCTTGTTTTTCATTTTGTTTGTGAGTTTTGCGGCTGGAGCACTTCTGCGTTCCAGCCCGCATATACACTTCCGGGTCGCGGGGTTGGTGCCGCTCGCGCATGCGCGAAAACCTCCTTCAGAACGAGGCTTGGTTCGCGCATACGCAGGCGCCGTAGGGATGCCCTCACTGCGCAGGTGCGTACGTGAGGTGACGCTGGACGCGGGGCGTGTGTTTTAAAAACAGCTGATCGCCTCGGCTCAGTGTGTTTACACACACAGGCGTCCAGCTGTCAGTGATACTCGGCTGCACAGGTCAGTGAGACGCTCCATGACTCCATTCATGAGAGCTTTTTTCTTTCATTGCATTTGACAATAATGTTTATTTGGCATCTTAGGATTTATCCCTTCACTTTGTCCTCCCTGGTGGAGTATTGTGCAGCAGCCCCTCGGTTCAGAGACTATGGACCAGTCACCGCCCATATGCGGCCAGCCCTCACGCACAAGGTATGTGCGGGTGAGGGGAAGTGGTGGGAGCGTGGAAACTTGGAATGTGTTTTTTCTCTAGTATCTAACAGGTTCCCTCCCATGACTGTTTTCTTGTCTAGCCCTTCTGAACAGGTCCAGCCCACCTCCAGAAGTAATCGGACAAACTCAGACCTTGCCAGGCCGCATCAATGTTCGAAGAAGCGTAGCTCTTCGTCTACATCTCGCCACCGGGGGAGAAGTTCACATTCTCCTCAAGACACCGCTCCCACCGCCATGATAGCCGCTCTAGACGTAGAGCCTGCTGGGGATGTGATACCCAAGTACCGGAGGGCAAATCGTTGTGTAACAGATGCTATGCCCAGGCGGTTGGTGAAAAAGAGACGGAAGATCAACGGATCGAGTCTCTGGTCGAACGTGTGCTGCAAAGGTCCTTAAGAGAGAAGGACACGTCTCACACGCATGGGCAAGCCAGTGTCACCGGTTCTGGCTCTGCGGCCGACGAAGTCCAGGAGGATCCAGGCCCTTCCCAGCCTCGCACTTCCCCATTATTATTATTCAGGGCCTTTAAACAACATGGCCCATTGTTCATTAACAACTTGGCCATACACTACCATCCCCCCAGGGCACTGAGATCGGGCGATCAGGACTTTGCTGCCGTCCCTCCAGTAAGGTTGATTTCTTTCGGTGGCCGATCCTTCAGAGCCAGAGCCGCTTCGCTTTGGAACCTTCTCCCGTTGCCTTTGAGGAAGTCTACTGTTCTTATTACCTTCAGAAAGGCTCTGAAAACTTTCCTCTTTGAGACAAGTTGATTATGACCACGCCTAATTAAACCGACCTGGCCCCTCCTCCCTTTGTCCTATGTCCCCCTCACCCCAAACTCCCTTGCTACTGTTTGTTTTTATTGTTGATATTTTACATGGTTCCTTTTTTCTTTTATGTACACGAGCTATCAGTTCGTCTGTGAAGTCTTTTTTTCTTTGTTTTCTTGGATTGCTTTTTGGTCCAGAATAGACCGGCGGACCTCCTTCCAGCGCTTAGACACACCCTTCAGGGTGTATGTGGCGCTGTATAGAAATATTAAAATCAATCAATCAATTATCAACCCTGGAGGGTGACCCGGAAAGTGAGGAGGAAATTCTGGAGTTCGACTTTGCTCAAGTAACCCCACTCATCAAGGCCGTCAAAGAGGCACTTTTGTGGGAAGACCCGTCCTCTTCTCCAGCTAAGCAGACTAAGTATTTCAAGCGTCTGGGAAAAGAACGCCCAAGTTTTCCTTTACTAGCGGAACTGAAGGGCATATTCGATGAGGAATGGAGTAAGGTGGACAAGAAGTCCTCCATGGCCAACAAGGCTTCCCGCCTATACCCGTTCAAAGCGGATGATGTTAAATACCTGGAGAACATTCCTGCAGTAGATGCAGCAGTAATGCGGTTGGCCAAACATGTCACGCTACCCCTGGCCGATTTGGTGTCCTTCAAGGATGGTCTTGACAGGAGAATGGACCAGGACTTGAAGAGGATTTATGCGTTGGCCGGTACGGCCTGCAAACCTGCTCTAGCTCTGGCAGCCTTATCCAAAGCAATGGAGGTCTGGTCGGAGAATGTCCTTTTTGTTGGGGGTTTCCGAAGAACTGGCAAGAAGTTCGGCAACGGCGGAGTTAAAGCTGGCGGTGGCCTTCTTAGGAGAGGCGTCCATTGATCTGATTCGGTTACTAGCAAGAATCATGCTGTCCTCTGTAACAGCCAAGAGGGCTCTATGGCTGCGCCCCTGGGTCGCCGACCCATCATCAAAGCAGAACTGGTGTAAAATCCCCTTTGAAGGTCCTTCACTGTTCAGTGATAAGTTGGATGACGCTATTTCTAAGGCTACAGGGGGTAAATCAGGATTCCTTCCCCAGGACAGGCGTCAGGCAGGGAAGAGGAGACCCCAGTTCAGGAAGCGTAGCCCGGATCGAGCGAGAGAAGCTTGCGCCTATAGACCTGGCGGAAACTTCAAAAGAACCTGGAACAGAGGCCAGACGTCCTCCCGTAGACAAACATCCACAAATCAGGCGTCCAGTGGACGTGAACAAGGGAAGTCTTTTTGACATCAAGCTCGTCCAGGCGGTTCCAGTAGGGGTACGACTACTCGCCTTTCAGCACGTCTGGACGGCCTCGATCACAGACCCTTGGGTCATCAGGACGGTGTTGTCCGGCCATACCTGGACTTTCTCCAGTACTCCCCCTCCCAGGTTTGTCTCTACCATACTCCCAAAGTCAGCGGAGCAAAGGCAAATTATTCTGTCTTACGTAGACCTGCTAAAAACTCAAAAAGCAGTAGAATGTGTCCCAGACGACGACATGTTTCATGGGGTATACTCTCCCCTTTTCTTGGTCCAGAAGAAAATCAAATCCTGACGTCCAGTGATAGATTTAACATACCTGAACAAGTTCATAAAGCACGGAAGGTTCAAGATGGAAACTATATCCACGATCCAATTAGCCATACAACCAGGCGACTGGATGATCTCTATAGATCTAAAAGATGCTTATTTCCATGGGCCAGTGGCAGCAAAGCTTTAGAAGTACCTAAGGTTTCACGTGGGACAAGAACACCTTCAGTTTGTCTGCCTACCTTTCGGGTTAACAACTTCTCCTCGAGTCTTTACCAAAACTCTGTTGGCAGTGGTGGCATTGATCAGGCAGAAGAAGGTACGTCTCTATCACTATTTGGATGATCTTCTCATCTTATCCCAAGACAGAGCTCATCTCCTGACACAGAGGGATCAGGTAATCTCGATCCTGTCCGAGTTCGGCTGGCTCCTAAATTTGGAGAAGAGCCACCTGGAGCCATCACAGTGTCTGATATACCTGGGAGCACAGTTCGACACAGTGGAGAAAACTATCTCTCTCCCATCAGAGAAGATCCCTGTGGTTCGAGAGAGGATTTCACAAGCCCTGGACGCTCGTCTTCTCAGGGCCTGGCAATGCCTGAAGATTGTCGGCACAATGGTCTCAACATCTCCCATGGTCAAGTGGGCATTATGGAGGATACGCCCCTTCCAGTTCGGATTCCTCAAACAATGGAAATCCGGGGACAAGAATCAGTGGATCCTCATATCTTCATCCATGAGGAACAGCCTCTTCTGGTGACTTCAACGAAAAAACTTACAGAACTGTCATTCCATTGCCCCAGTGTCTTGGGTCACAGTGACGACAGATGCCAGCGGCTCCGGATGGGGAGCCCTCTGCGGTACGGAAATGGCACAGGGCAAGTGGGACGCCCGCCTTCACAACCCGGGCTCGAATATTCTGGAGATTCGAACGGCCTGGTGTGCCCTACAATCTTTCTCCCAGCACCTGAAAGGGGAGTCAGTATTACTGAGGATGGACAACACCACGGCGGTGTCTTATGTCAAGAGACAAGGGGGGACACGGAGTATATCTCTCCTTCGGGAGATCGAACCTATTATGGAGTGGGCCCAGAAGAATCTGGTCAACCTGTCAGCTGTTTTCATCCCAGGGATCCAGAAGTCCCAGGCGGACTTCCTGTCCCGCACCCAGGTAGACGTCAACGAATGGTTTCTCCACGAGGAATCTTTTCAATGGATCTTGTCCCTGGGGACCAATCCCCAAGTAGATTTCTTTGCCTCGCTTCACAACCACAAACTGAGGAAGTTTTACACGAGAGGCCATTGCAGCCGGGCAGCTGGGATGGATGCCTTAACAGACAAGTGGAGTTTCAAGAGGGCATACGCATTTCCACCATTGCCAGTGATCCTCAAGTTCCTACGGAGACTCCAATCAGAGGCAGTAGAAGTAACACTGGTGGCACCTTATTGGCCAAACAGACCATGGTTCCCTCTTCTGGTTCAGCTGAGCTACCAGGACCCAGTATCTCTACCAGTCAGATAGGACCTTCTCTCCCAGGGTCATTCATCCACCCGGCTCCGGCGATGTTGAATCTAACGGTCTGGTTCTTGAGAGGAAAAGGTTAGAAGCCCTAGGCTGCGCCCCTAAAGTGATTACAACACTGATGAGTTCCAGAAGAACAAGTACGAACAAAATCTTTGGTAGGCATGTGCATTTCGTTTCGTTCCGAATCGAAATTCGGACGAATTTTCCATTATTCGGACATTCGGATGCATACGAATTTCCGAATTGCTATAATAGCGAAAAATTTTGACCGTTTTCGGAATTCGTTCATTTTCGACCGAATTTCGAAAAAAAAAAAAAATGGTCGAAATCGAATTCCGGACTAAATTCGATCGGAATTCGAAGAAAAAAAAAAAAATATTTTCGAATTTAATTCGAAAAAAATTCTATTCGAAAAGAGACTATTTGTTTTCTAATCTGGTTGAAATATTTTCGATTTCGACCGTTTTTTTCGAAATTCGGTCGAAAACGAACGAATTCGAAAAACGGTCGAAATATTTTCGATTTCGACCGTATTTTTCGAAATTCGGTCGAAAATGAACGAATTCCGAAAACGAATTCAACACATGTAACAAACCTAACTTAACGAAATTTATTAAATGACGAATTGAAACGAAACGAAACGAAACGAATTTTTCACTTTTGCACATGCCTAATCTTTGGAAGAATTTGGGCAAAGTTTGTAGAATTCTCTTCATCCTCAGGCACGTCATTCTTGAATCCAGAGGTACAGGACATTCTAAAGTTCCTTCAAACGGGGTTAGACATTCCCCTATCTGTGAGTTCCTTAAGAGTCCAAATATCAGCCCTATCTGCCTTCTCTGGAGTCTCATGGGCGACACACACATTGGTGAAGCAGTTCCTACGAGGAGCTTCAAGGCTAAGACCTCAAAGGAAGCCAAGATTCCCCAAGTGGGATCTTCCCCTAGTACTTGACTTTCTGAGTGGATCTAATTCTGCAGTGTCTTCCCCATCTTCCCTGAATGAAATTCTCAGCCAAAGTGGCCTTTTTAGTTGCCATCACCTCCGCTAAAAGAGTCTCGGAGATCGGGTCCCTTGGTTGTAAAGAGCCATTCCTAACTTTTTTTCCGGATAGAGTGGTTTTGGTACCCATGCTGGGCACCAACCCGAAGGTGACGTCGGTATTCCATGCCAACCAAGAAATTGTCCTCCCTACCTTCAAGTCCTCAGGATCTGAAGAAATTCACCCGTTGGATCTAGGGAAAATCCTTACTGAGTACCTCCAAGTGACTTCTACTTTCAGACAGACTGATCATTTGTTTGTTCTGCACTCAGGCATTAACAGAGGAAGGAAGGCCTCGTCAAGAACTATTGCGGCATGGATCATCCACTTAATTCAACAGGCATACAAGGCTAAGGGCTTGGCTCCCCCGCAGGCGGTGACTGCGCACACTACGAGAGGGATGGCGGCTTCCTGGGCGGCAACCCATCATGTGGCGCCAGATGTCATTTGCAAAGCAGCCTCCTGGTCCTCTATAAATACCTTTATGTCCCATTATTGTGTTGAGCCTGCATCCCTTTCCTCTGTAAATTTTGGCCTTTCAATCCTGTCGGCCGACAGGGCAAATTAAACTTTATTTTTGTTCAGCATACCCATGTGTTTTTGCTAGTTATTTCCCACATGTAGGCTGCCATGGAGTCTGTCAGAAAAAGGAACATTTATTATCAAATACTTACCGTAATTTTTCTTTCCTGATGGACTCCATGGCAGACGGAGTACCCACCCAATAAGCATGGAGTCGGCTAGTTACGGAACACCAGTACTAACGGTGAGCAAAGCTTTATGGGTATGGGGTCCTATAGCATTGGAGAGGAGGCGGGATTAACCCATACGTAAGCTGCCATGGAGTCCATCAGGAAAGGAAAATTACGGTAAGTATTTGATAATAAATTTTCCTTTTTTTATTCTTTAGACTCTTTTTGCTTTTTAAACTTTTTTACTCTATATCATCTTTACTCCATATTCTCCTTATATTATTTATACTTTTTATTCTTTATGCTCTTTTTACTTTTTATACTGTTTTACTCTTTATAATCTTTACTCCAGATTCTATTTATATTATTTATACCTTTTATTCTTTATACTCTTTTTACTTTTTATACTGTTTTACTCTTTATAATCTTTACTCTAGATTCTCTTTATATTATTTATACCTTTAATTCTTTATACTCTTTTTTTATACTTTTTTACTCTATAAAATCTTTACTCCATATTCTCTTTTTATTATTTATACTTTTTATTCTTTATACTCTTTTTTACTTTTTATTTTCTTTATACTCGTTTTTTCTTCATATTCTATACTCTCCTTACTTTTATGCTCTTTATGCCCTTTACTTTTTATACTTTTTTTACTCTTTAAATTCTTTATAATATTAATAGTCTTTACTTTTTTTTTGCTTTTTCTCCTCTTTTGTCTTTGTCTGGTGTAATTTCTGACAAAATGATCCAATGTCGTTTTCTGGCCCCTTGTGGGGGAGGAGGGGACTCTGGACATTCTTTTTGTTTAGAACAGCTCACGTGATTGGCAGGTTGTTTTTCCCAGAAGTCATTGCAGTCTGTCCACACCGTCATCCTTCTTGTCCTGAGCTGAACTTAGCCACTTCAGTCAACCGTATGAAAACACAACACAAACTTCAAGGTTTATGATTCTACGTGCATGGTGTGAACCTTGCCTGGCCCAGCCATGCTCTGCAACCATGATCAGCTTTCTTCGCACTATATTTATCTGTCATTACAGAATGGCTGGAAAGCAAGAAGAGGAGAGACAGGAAATGGCATTTTCAAACCTGGATTACTGTATTTTGGAAGTCAAAAGGGAAAACGAGATGAATGATATTTAAATGCTCTAGCTTACAGCAATCAATTGATCTAATAAAAAAACGAACCTTTAGTGTTCCTTTAACCACTTCCCGCCCAGCCAATAGCAGATTTACGGCTGGGAAGTGGTTATGAAATCGTGACTAGACTAGGGTGACCAGACAGACATCCCCGTTTTCAGGGGACAGTCCCCGGATTGAGGACACTGTCCCCTGTTTTGTCCCTGGATTGTATCTGAACATGGGCATGGGTAATTTTAAAGACAGTCAGTGCAGAATGAAAAAAATTGTTCCCCTTTCTGATGATCATGTGCTGGTCGGAGTGGAGGGAATATTTCTTCAGTTTCGGGTGCATGCCCATCCAGCTCCGCTCGCATGTTCTTCTGCCTTGGTTCAAGTCCCGGCCAGCCGCCTGCCTGCTTATCTCCTTGCCTTCCCTGGCGAAGTGATCTTCCTTCACTCCCCACCCAGTAGTAACCGGAGCCTGGTACACACGATCAGATTTTCATCGGACAAATCATAGGACTTTCGTCCGAAGGGCGTTGGCAAGGAACTTGTCTTGCATACAAACGGCACACAATTGTTGGCCAACATTCGTTGGTGGAAAATCCGACAACAATTGTCCGATGGAGCGTACAAACGATCAGATTTTTCCGAAAACAGCCTATCATCCCACAATTGTCGTCGGAAAATCTGATCGTGTGTATTAAGCCTCGTACACATGGCTGGTTTTCCTGACAAGAAAACTGCGAGGAGAGCTTTTGGTCGGGAATCTCGGCGTGTGTATGCTCCTTGCAGTTGTTTTTCCGACGGAAAAACTGCCCAAAAACCGCCGGACAAAAAACGAGAACCAGCTCCCTTTTTCCCCCGCCGGGAAAACCGGTGGACTTTTGCCCAGCGTTTTTTGTCAGTTTTCCCATGGGAACAACTGCGAGGAGCATACACACGGCCGGTTTTTCCGACAGGATTTCCAACTTTTCCCGTCGGAAATCCCACACGTGTGTACGGGGCATGAGGCTTTAGACTTGACAGGCAGTGAGGCGGGTAGCAGTGGCGACGACGGGCATTGAGACGCTGATTGCCGCCATTACTAGTAAAAAATAAAAATATGTCCCCGGTTTTCATTTTAAAAATCTGGTCACCTTAGATGTCTAGCACGATTTCAATGCCGCGGCGATCGTTGATGCGGGGTGTCAGTCTGACACCCTGCATCACCGATCTCGGTAACGAGTCTCCGGCGGAGGCTCGCTACCACGTGATCAGCCGTGTCCAATCACGGCTGATCACGATGTAAACAGGAAGAGCCGTTGATGGCTCTTCCTCACTCGCGTCTGACAGACGCGAGTACAGGAGAGCCGATCGGCGGCTCTCCTGACAGGGGGGTTCACGCTGATTGTTTATCAGCGCAGCCCCCCCTCGTATGCCCATACTAGACCACCAGGGATGCCCACACTGGCAGGGCAAAAAAAAAAAACGTAAAGAAAAAAAAAAAAAAACACAAGATAAAAAATAAAAAAATACAGGTAAAAAAAAAAAAAAGATGCCAGTCAGTGCCCACACATGGGCACTGACTGGCAACATATACATCAGTGCCACCCCTCAAAGTCCATCAGTGCCACCCACAGTGTGCTTCAGTGCCACCCCTCCATGCCAATACATGCCCAGTGCCCACCTATCAGTGCCCATCTGTGCCACCCATAAGTACCCATCAGTGCCACCCATAAGTACCCATAAGTGCCACCCATGAGTGCCATTCTGTGCCGCCTATGAGTTCCCTGCCAGTGCCGCCTATGAGTGCCTATCAGTGCCGCCTATGAGTGCTCATCAGTGCCACCTATAAGTGCCCATCAGTGCCGCCTATGAGTGCCCATCATTGCCGCCTATGAGTGCTCATCAGTGCCACCTATAAGTGCCCATCAGTGCCGCATACCAGCGCCGCCTATCAGTGCCCATCAATGCCACCTCATCGGTGCCCATCAGTGCCGCCATATAAGTGCCTGTAATTGAAAGAGAAAACATACTTATTTACAAAAAAGTTAACAGAAAAAAATAAAAAATAAAAAAAAATTCTAAATTTTCTGTCTTTTATTAGTTGTTGCGCAAAAAATAAAAACCGCAGAGGTGATCAAATACCACCAAAAGAAAGCTCTATTTGTGGGGAAAAAAGGACGCCAATTTTGTTTGGGTACAGTGTAGCATGACCGCGCAATTGTCATTCAAAGTGCTTGGGCGGGAAGGTGCGTAAGTGCCTGGTATGGAAGTGGTTAAGGTCTTCAGATCTGCCTTCAGGTTTTGGCCAGAGAGCTTAACGCCACCAGAACTCAAAAAGCATATACCCAGGTCTTGTTAGTCCAGGAAAGACAAAGAATGGTCTAGATCAGAGGTGGCAAACACAAGGCCCGTGGGCTGAATGCGGCCCTCCTGGCCATTTCATGCGGCCCTCGCACCTCTCCAGTCATCCTCCAGACCCTTACTTTCTGCTTTCAAGCAATGCATCCAACTTCTTCCCAGCAGCAGCATAAGGAAAGGGGGTGCACTGTGATGTAAGGGAGAGGGGGGGACTCAACTTCTGATGGTGGGGTGGCTCTTGACATCTAATGTAAGGGGAGGGGATGCCCTGGACATCTAATCTTAAAGATACAACGGGCCCTTTTGAGAATAATCATAATGGTGATGCGGCCCGCGATTAAATTGAGTTTGACACCCCTGGTCTAGATTCTCATCGGAAACCATCTACTAACTGACCTTCATACAAAGATCTTTTGGTGGCAACCAACTCTGCATGAAGAATGTCAGAGATTGGGTTCTGGGCTGTAGAGAACCATGTATAATATTCTACCTAGACAATGCGGTCATTCAACCAACCCAGCATCACCTGCTTTCAGGTCTTGGCCAGAGAGCTTAATGCTGCCAGAACTCAGAAAGCACATCCTCAGGTTTTGTTTGTCCAGAAAAGGCAAATACGTGTCCAAAGTATCCTCCTCATAGGTGGTCTAGCGCTAGATTCTCACCGGAGAACAGACTAAACCCTATAGGGATCTTTTGGAGGCAACCACTCCTGCATGAAGAATGACAGAGATTGGGTTCTGGGCTGTAGAGAACCTTAATTAAAAAATCTAACCAGACAATGTGGTCATTCAACCAACCCAACATCACCTGCCCAAGGTCACCTTAAGGTCTTCAAGTCTGCCTTCAGGTCTTGGTGAGAGAGCTTAAAGCGGAGCTCCACCCAGGAAAACAACATTTTGCCATGTTGTTTAAAAAAATAAAAAAATAAAAACCTGAAAAAAAAAAAAAAATACTCACCCGAAATAGCTGTTGCTATGCGGAAGTCCGTAATCTGCCTCACCTGCACCGCGGTCCGATTTCTTCTTGTCCTTCTCCTTGTGAATGGGGCGCGCTGCTTTCTGGGAACTGTGTGTGTTCTCAGAGAGCAGCGCGCCCATTCACAAGCCAGCGTGAGACTCGCGCAGGCACAGTAGGAAACGGGCAGTGAAGCCGTACGGCTTCACTGCCTGTTCCCCATAGTGTGAATGGCGGCGCGGGACTCGGAGCGATCGCGGGACCGGCATCGGGGGGGCCGTCAGCGCGGGCGCCTAGGACAGGTAAGTGTCCTTATTTAAAGTCAGCAGCTACACTGTTAGTAGCTGCTGATTTAAAAAAAAAAAATTTTTGCGGCTGGAGCTCCACTTTAATGCCGCCGGAACTCACAAAGCATATCCTTGGGTCTTGTTAGTCTAGGAAAGACAAAGAGTGTCCAAATTATTCTCCTCATGGGCAGTCTATCGTTAGAGTCTCACCAGAGACCAGACTAAACCATTTAGAGATCTTTTGAAGGCAACCAACTCTGCATAAGGAATGCCAAAAAATCCAAGTTCTGGGCTGTAGAGAACCATATTTAACAATTTACCTAGACAATGTGGTTATTCAACTATCCCAGCAGTACCTGTCCAAGATCACCTTAAGGTCTTCAGGTCTGCCTTCAGGTCTTGGCCAGAGAGCTTAATGTTGCCACAAGACAGAAAGCATATGCTCAGGTCTTGTTTATGCAGAAAAGGCAAAGATGTGTCCAAAATATACTCCTCATGGGTGGTCTAGCTTTAGTTTCTCACCGGAGACCAGAGTAAACCCTATAGAGATCTTTTGTAGGCAACTACTCCTGCATGAAGAATGTCATGCAGTTCAATGGGTTCTTGGCTGTAGAGAACAATGTGTAAAAATCTAACCAGACAATGTGGTCATTCAACCAACCCAGCATCACCTGCCCAAGATCACCTTAAGGTCTTCGGGTCTGCCTTCAGGTCTTGGCCAGAGAGCTCAATGCCACCAGAACTCGAAAACAAAGAGCATATACTTAGGTCTTGTTAGTCCAGGAAAGACAAAGAAGGTCCAAAATATCCTCTTCGTCGTGGACGGTCTAGCGCTAGATTCTCATTGGAGACCATCTACTAACTGACCTTCATACAACACTTATATGGGGTGCAACCCTAAAGACTAAACCCTTAAGAGATCTTTTGATGGCAACCACCTCTTCATGAAGCTGGATGGTCTATCGCTAGATTTACGCCAGGGACCATCTACTAGACAAAGAAGGGTCCAAAACATCCTCCTCATGGGCAGTCTAGCGCTAGATTCTCACCTGAAACCATCTACTAACTGACCTTCATACAACCCCCATATGGGGCTCAAGCCTAAAGACTACACAAAAATAGATATCTTTTGGTGGCAACCACCTCTTCATGAAGGTGGATGGTCTATTGCTAGATTCTCACCAGGGACCATCTACTAGACAAACAAGGGTCCAAAACATCCTCCTCGTGGGCAGTCTAGCGCTAGATTCTCATCGGAGACCATCTACTAACTGACCTTCATACAACACCCATATGGGGCTCAAGCCTAAAGACTAAACCCTATAGAGATCTTTTGGTGGCATCCACCTCTTCATGAAGATGGATGGTCTATCGCTAGTTTCTCACCAGGGACCATCTACTTGACAAGGAAGGGTGCAAAATATCCTCCTTGTGGGCAGTCTAGCGCTAGATTCTCATCGGAGACCATCTACAAACTGACCTTCATACAACACCCATATGGGGATAAAGACTAAACCCTAAAGAGATCTTTTGGTGGCAACCACCTCTTCATGAAGGTGGATGGTCTATTGCTAGATTCTCACCAGGGACCATCTACTAGACAAAGAAGGGTCCAAATATGCTCCTCGTCGTGGGGGTCTAGTGCTTGACTCTCATCGGAGACCATCTACTAACTGACCTTCATACAACACCCATATGGGGCTCAACCCCAAAGACTAAACCCTAACGAGATCTTTTGGTGGCAACCACCTCTTCATGAAGATGGATAGTCTATCCCTAGATTCTCACCAGGGACCTATTAGACAAAGAAGGGTCCAAAACATCCTCCTCATGGGCAGTCTAGCACTAAATTTTCACCGGAGACCATCTACTAACTGACCTTCATACAACACCCATATGGGGCTCAAGCCTAAAGACTAAACCCTATAGAGATCTTTTGATGGAAACGACCTCTTCATGAAGATGGATGGTCTATCGCTAGATTCTCACCAGGGACTATCTAGTAGACAAACAAGGGTCCAAAACATCCTCCTTGTGAGCAGTCTAGCGCTAGATTCTCATTGGAGACCATCTACTAACTGACCTTCATACACCACCCATATAGGGCTCAACCCTAAAGACTAAACCCTATGGAGATCTTTGGTGGCAAGCACTTATTCATGAAGATGGATGGTCTATCTCTAGATTCTCACCAGGGACCATCTACTAGACAAAGAAGGGTCCAAAACATCCTCCTCATCATGGGGGTCTAGTGCTTGACTCTCACCGGAGACCATCTACTAACTGACCTTCAAACAACCCCCATATGGGGCTCAAGCCTAAAGACTAAACCCTAAAAAGATCTTTTGGTGGCAACCACCTCTTCATGAAGCTGGATGGTCTATCGCTAGTTTCTCACGAGGGACCATCTACTAGACAAAGAAGGGTCCAAAATATCCTCCTCGTGGGCAGTCTAGCGCTAGATTCTCATCGGAGACCATCTACAAACTGACCTTCATACAACACCCATATGGGGATAAAGACTAAACCCTAAAGAGATCTTTTGATGGCAACCACCTCTTCATGAAGCTGGATGGTCTATCTCTAGATTCTCACCAGGGACCATCTACTAGACAAAGAAGAGTCCAAAATATGTTCCTCGTTGTGGGGGTCTAGTGCAAACTGACCTTCATACAACACCCATATGGGGCTCAACACCAAAAACCCTACATAGATCTTTTGATGGCAACCACCTCTTCATGAAGCTGGATGGTCTATCTCTAGATTCTCACCAGGGACCATCTACTAGACAAAGAAGGGTCCAAAACATCCTCCTCATCATGGGGGTCTAGTGCTTGACTCTCACCGGAGACCATCTACTAACTGACCTTCAAACAACCCCCATATGGGGCTCAAGCCTAAAGACTAAACCCTAAAAAGATCTTTTGGTGGCAACCACCTCTTCATGAAGCTGGATGGTCTATCGCTAGTTTCTCACGAGGGACCATCTACTAGACAAAGAAGGGTCCAAAATATCCTCCTCGTGGGCAGTCTAGCGCTAGATTCTCATCGGAGACCATCTACAAACTGACCTTCATACAACACCCATATGGGGATAAAGACTAAACCCTAAAGAGATCTTTTGATGGCAACCACCTCTTCATGAAGCTGGATGGTCTATCTCTAGATTCTCACCAGGGACCATCTACTAGACAAAGAAGAGTCCAAAATATGTTCCTCGTTGTGGGGGTCTAGTGCAAACTGACCTTCATACAACACCCATATGGGGCTCAACACCAAAAACCCTACATAGATCTTTTGATGGCAACCACCTCTTCATGAAGCTGGATGGTCTATCTCTAGATTCTCACCAGGGACCATCTACTAGACAAAGAAGGGTCCAAAACATCCTCCTCATCATGGGGGTCTAGTGCTTGACTCTCACCGGAGACCATCTACTAACTGACCTTCAAACAACCCCCATATGGGGCTCAAGCCTAAAGACTAAACCCTAAAAAGATCTTTTGGTGGCAACCACCTCTTCATGAAGCTGGATGGTCTATCGCTAGTTTCTCACGAGGGACCATCTACTAGACAAAGAAGGGTCCAAAATATCCTCCTCGTGGGCAGTCTAGCGCTAGATTCTCATCGGAGACCATCTACAAACTGACCTTCATACAACACCCATATGGGGATAAAGACTAAACCCTAAAGAGATCTTTTGATGGCAACCACCTCTTCATGAAGCTGGATGGTCTATCTCTAGATTCTCACCAGGGACCATCTACTAGACAAAGAAGAGTCCAAAATATGTTCCTCGTTGTGGGGGTCTAGTGCAAACTGACCTTCATACAACACCCATATGGGGCTCAACACCAAAAACCCTACATAGATCTTTTGATGGCAACCACCTCTTCATGAAGCTGGATGGTCTATCTCTAGATTCTCACCAGGGACCATCTACTAGACAAAGAAGGGTCCAAAACATCCTCCTCTTCGTGGGGGTCTAGTGCTTGACTCTCATCGGAGACCATCCACAAACTGACCTTCATACAACACCCATATGGGGCTCAACACTAAAGACTAAACCCAATAGATATCTTTTGGTGGCAACCACCTCTTCATGAAGGTGGATGGTCTATCGCTAGATTCTCACCAGGGACCATCTACTTGACAAAGAAGGGTCCAAAATATCCTCCTCGTCGTGGGGGTCTAGTGCTTGACTCTCATCGGAGACCATCTACAAACTGAAACTGAACTGACAAAGAAGGGTCCAAAATATCCATGGGACCAAAATCAATGTTCTTTAGGCTCTTTCCTCTTCTATATTAATTTTTTATGAATTTTTTGGCAATTAGTGAAATGCTGATCTAGGGCCACTAGATGGAGCTGAGGAGCATAGGAAATGCTCCTCTATGAATTGTTGCCTCTAGATGGCGCTGAGGAGCATAGGAAACACATACACAGGAGATACAATGTAACAATTATAGAGGGAAGAGACAATTACATGTAACCAATGTCTCCTGATTTCCTCTAGAACTGTTACATTGTATCTCTTGTTACAAAGTTCCATCCCTAGACAGGAAGTGGCTGCAGAATATCAGCAGCACTGACAGGTCCGCTTCATACACAGACTAAGTGGGCGGATCGGCAGGGATGTCTCCTCCTCTAGTATATGAGACCCCGCCTCTCATGTGTCTTCTCTACCTGAGTCCCCGCCCACCGGCATTACACCTGTAACCCCGCCTCCCGGAGTCCCCGCCCACCCCGCTAATTCCTCCGCACCCGTATCCCCGCCCCTGGATCATTCCCCGCCCACCCCGCTCATTCCTCCGCACCCGTATTCCCGCCCCTTCCCGGAGTCCCCGCCCAACCCGATCATTCCTCCGCACCCGTATCCCCGCCTCCCGGTGTCCCCGCCCAGCCGTCATTCTCCCCCCCCCCAGTCCCTAGGAGCGGGCACGTGGACTGCTGTGACACACATGGCGGCGGCGGTAGAGATGGCGGAACTGATCCTGGAAGACGGGAGCCGCTTTACCGGCACCCTCTTCGGGCGGAGCCGGCCGGTGTCCGGGGAAGTGGGTGAGTGAGGAGGAGATGGAGGTTGGGTTTTGCAGTAAGGATCATAATGAGGAGAATGGAGATGATAGTATAGAGGTGACAATGGGGGTGAGCAGGAGGATGGAGATGATAGTATAGAGGCGACAATGGGGGTGAGGAGGAGGATGGAGATGATAGTATAGAGGCGACAATGGGGGTGAGCAGGAGGATGGAGATGATAGTATAGAGGTGACAATGGGGGTCCGCAGGAGGATGGAGATGATAGTATATAGGCGACAATGGGGGTGAGCAGGAGGATGGAGATGATAGTATAGAGGTGACAATGGGGGTGAGCAGGAGGATGGAGATGATAGTATAGAGGCGACAATGGGGGTGAGCAGGAGGATGGAGATGATAGTATAGAGGCGACAATGGGGGTGAGCAGGAGGATGGAGATGATAGTATAGAGGTGACAATGGGGGTGAGCAGGAGGATGGAGATGATAGTATATAGGCGACAATGGGGGTGAGGAGGAGGATGGAGATGATAGTATATAGGCGACAATGGGGGTGAGCAGGAGGATGGAGATGATAGTATAGAGGTGACAATGGGGGTGAGCAGGAGGATGGAAATGATAGTATAGAGGTGACAATGGGGGTGAGGAGGAGGATGGAGATGATAGTATATAGGCGACAATGGATGGAGATGATAGTATAGAGGTGACAATGGGGGTGAGCAGGAGGATGGAGATGATAGTATATAGGCGACAATGGGGGTGAGCAGGAGGATGGAGATGATAGTATAGAGGTGACAATGGGGGTGAGCAGGAGGATGGAGATGATAGTATAGAGGTGACAATGGGGGTGAGCAAGGATGGAGATGGTATAGAGGTGACAATGGAGTGGAGATGATAGTATAGAGGTGACAATGGGGGTGAGCAGGAGGATGGAGATGATAGTATAGAGGTGACAATGGGGGTGAGCAGGAGGATGGAGATGATAGTATAGAGGTGACAATGGGGGTGAGCAGGAGGATGGAGATGATAGTATAGAGGTGACAATGGGGGTGAGCAGGAGGATGGAGATGATAGTATAGAGGTGACAATGGGGGTGAGCAGGAGGATGGAGATGATAGTATAGAGGTGACAATGGGGGTGAGCAGGAGGATGGAGATGATAGTATAGAGGTGACAATGGGGGTGAGCAGGAGGATGGAGATGATAGTATAGAGGTGACAATGGGGGTGAGCAGGAGGATGGAGATGATAGTATAGAGGTGACAATGGGGGTGAGCAGGAGGATGGAGATGATAGTATAGAGGTGACAATGGGGGTGAGCAGGAGGATGGAGATGATAGTATAGAGGTGACAATGGGGGTGAGGAGGATGGAGATGATAGTATAGAGGTGACAATGGGGGTGAGCAGGAGGATGGAGATGATAGTATATAGGCGACAATGGGGGTGAGCAGGAGGATGGAGATGATAGTATAGAGGTGACAATGGGGGTGAGCAGGAGGATGGAGATGATAGTATATAGGCGACAATGGGGGTGAGCAGGAGGATGGAGATGATAGTATAGAGGTGACAATGGGGGTGAGCAGGAGGATGGAGATGATAGTATATAGGCGACAATGGGGGTGAGCAGGAGGATGGAGATGATAGTATAGAGGTGACAATGGGGGTGAGCAGGAGGATGGAGATGATAGTATAGAGGTGACAATGGGGGTGAGAGGAGGATGGAGATGATAGTATAGAGGTGACAATGGGGGTGAGCAGGAGGATGGAGATGATAGTATATAGGCGACAATGGGGGTGAGCAGGAGGATGGAGATGATAGTATAGAGGTGACAATGGGGGTGAGCAGGAGGATGGAGATGATAGTATAGAGGTGACAATGGGGGTGAGCAGGAGGATGGAGATGATAGTATATAGGCGACAATGGGGGTGAGCAGGAGGATGGAGATGATAGTATAGAGGTGACAATGGGGGTGAGCAGGAGGATGGAGATGATAGTATATAGGCGACAATGGGGGTGAGCAGGAGGATGGAGATGATAGTATAGAGGTGACAATGGGGGTGAGCAGGAGGATGGAGATGATAGTATATAGGCGACAATGGGGGTGAGGAGGAGGATGGAGATGATAGTATAGAGGTGACAATGGGGGTGAGCAGGAGGATGGAGATGATAGTATATAGGCGACAATGGGGGTGAGCAGGAGGATGGAGATGATAGTATAGAGGTGACAATGGGGGTGAGCAGGAGGATGGAGATGATAGTATAGAGGTGACAATGGGGGTGAGCAGGAGGATGGAGATGATAGTATATAGGTGACAATGGGGGTGAGCAGGAGGATGGAGATGATAGTATAGAGGCGACAATGGGGGTGAGCAGGAGGATGGAGATGATAGTATAGAGGCGACAATGGGGGTGAGCAGGAGGATGGAGATGATAGTATAGAGGTGACAATGGGGGTGAGCAGGAGGATGGAGATGATAGTATATAGGCGACAATGGGGGTGAGGAGGAGGATGGAGATGATAGTATATAGGCGACAATGGGGGTGAGCAGGAGGATGGAGATGATAGTATAGAGGTGACAATGGGGGTGAGCAGGAGGATGGAGATGATAGTATAGAGGTGACAATGGGGGTGAGGAGGAGGATGGAGATGATAGTATATAGGCGACAATGGGGGTGAGCAGGAGGATGGAGATGATAGTATAGAGGTGACAATGGGGGTGAGCAGGAGGATGGAGATGATAGTATAGAGGCGACAATGGGGGTGAGCAGGAGGATGGAGATGATAGTATAGAGGTGACAATGGGGGTGAGCAGGAGGATGGAGATGATAGTATAGAGGTGACAATGGGGGTGAGCAGGAGGATGGAGATGATAGTATAGAGGTGACAATGGGGGTGAGGAGGAGGATGGAGATGATAGTATAGAGGTGACAATGGGGGTGAGGAGGAGGATGGAGATGATAGTATATAGGCGACAATGGGGGTGAGCAGGAGGATGGAGATGATAGTATAGAGGTGACAATGGGGGTGAGCAGGAGGATGGAGATGATAGTATATAGGCGACAATGGGGGTGAGGAGGAGGATGGAGATGATAGTATAGAGGCGACAATGGGGGTGAGCAGGAGGATGGAGATGATAGTATAGAGGTGACAATGGGGGTGAGCAGGAGGATGGAGATGATAGTATAGAGGCGACAATGGGGGTGAGCAGGAGGATGGAGATGATAGTATAGAGGTGACAATGGGGGTGAGCAGGAGGATGGAGATGATAGTATAGAGGTGACAATGGGGGTGAGCAGGAGGATGGAGATGATAGTATAGAGGTGACAATGGGGGTGAGCAGGAGGATGGAGATGATAGTATAGAGGTGACAATGGGGGTGAGGAGGAGGATGGAGATGATAGTATATAGGCGACAATGGGGGTGAGCAGGAGGATGGAGATGATAGTATAGAGGCGACAATGGGGGTGAGCAGGAGGATGGAGATGATAGTATAGAGGCGACAATGGGGGTGAGGGAGGATGGAGATGATAGTATAGAGGGCGACAATGGGGGTGAGCAGGAGGATGGAGATGATAGTATAGAGGTGACAATGGGGGTGAGGAGGAGGATGGAGATGATAGTATATAGGCGACAATGGGGGTGAGCAGGAGGATGGAGATGATAGTATAGAGGTGACAATGGGGGTGAGCAGGAGGATGGAGATGATAGTATAGAGGTGACAATGGGGGTGAGGAGGAGGATGGAGATGATAGTATAGAGGTGACAATGGGGGTGAGCAGGAGGATGGAGATGATAGTATAGAGGTGACAATGGGGGTGAGCAGGAGGATGGAGATGATAGTATAGAGGTGACAATGGGGGTGAGCGAGGATGGAGATGATAGTATAGAGGTGACAATGGGGGTGAGCAGGAGGATGGAGATGATAGTATAGAGGTGACAATGGGGGTGAGCAGGAGGATGGAGATGATAGTATAGAGGCGACAATGGGGGTGAGCAGGAGGATGGAGATGATAGTATATAGGTGACAATGGGGGTGAGGTGACAGGGGGTGAGGAGGATGGAGATGATAGTATAGAGGTGACAATGGGGGTGAGCAGGAGGATGGAGATGATAGTATAGAGGTGACAATGGGGGTGAGCAGGAGGATGGAGATGATAGTATATAGGTGACAATGGGGGTGAGCAGGAGGATGGAGATGATAGTATAGAGG
This sequence comes from Rana kukunoris, assembly GCA_029574335.1. NCBI lineage: Eukaryota > Metazoa > Chordata > Amphibia > Anura > Ranidae > Rana > Rana kukunoris. The sequence goes on from JAJQKJ010001332.1 coordinate 24,053, forward strand.
TGACAATGGGGGTGAGCAGGAGGATGGAGATGATAGTATATAGGCGACAATGGGGGTGAGCAGGAGGATGGAGATGATAGTATAGAGGTGACAATGGGGGTGAGATGATAGTATAGAGGTGACAGGGGGTGAGGAGGATGGAGATGATAGTATAGAGGTGACAATGGGGGTGAGCAGGAGGATGGAGATGATAGTATAGAGGTGACAATGGGGGTGAGCAGGAGGATGGAGATGATAGTATAGAGGTGACAATGGGGGTGAGCAGGAGGATGGAGATGATAGTATAGAGGTGACAATGGGGGTGAGCAGGAGGATGGAGATGATAGTATAGAGGTGACAATGGGGGTGAGCAGGAGGATGGAGATGATAGTATAGAGGTGACAATGGGGGTGAGCAGGAGGATGGAGATGATAGTATAGAGGTGACAATGGGGGTGAGCAGGAGGATGGAGATGATAGTATAGAGGTGACAATGGGGGTGAGCAGGAGGATGGAGATGATAGTATAGAGGTGACAATGGGGGTGAGCAGGAGGATGGAGATGATAGTATAGAGGTGACAATGGGGGTGAGCAGGAGGATGGAGATGATAGTATAGAGGTGACAATGGGGGTGAGCAGGAGGATGGAGATGATAGTATATAGGCGACAATGGGGGTGAGCAGGAGGATGGAGATGATAGTATAGAGGTGACAATGGGGGTGAGGAGGATGGAGATGATAGTATAGAGGTGACAATGGGGGTGAGCAGGAGGATGGAGATGATAGTATATAGGCGACAATGGGGGTGAGCAGGAGGATGGAGATGATAGTATAGAGGTGACAATGGGGGTGAGCAGGAGGATGGAGATGATAGTATATAGGCGACAATGGGGGTGAGCAGGAGGATGGAGATGATAGTATAGAGGTGACAATGGGGGTGAGCAGGAGGATGGAGATGATAGTATATAGGCGACAATGGGGGTGAGCAGGAGGATGGAGATGATAGTATATAGGCGACAATGGGGGTGAGCAGGAGGATGGAGATGATAGTATAGAGGTGACAATGGGGGTGAGCAGGAGGATGGAGATGATAGTATATAGGCGACAATGGGGGTGAGCAGGAGGATGGAGATGATAGTATAGAGGTGACAATGGGGGTGAGCAGGAGGATGGAGATGATAGTATAGAGGCGACAATGGGGGTGAGCAGGAGGATGGAGATGATAGTATAGAGGTGACAATGGGGGTGAGCAGGAGGATGGAGATGATAGTATATAGGCGACAATGGGGGTGAGCAGGAGGATGGAGATGATAGTATAGAGGTGACAATGGGGGTGAGCAGGAGGATGGAGATGATAGTATAGAGGCGACAATGGGGGTGAGCAGGAGGATGGAGATGATAGTATAGAGATGACAATGGGGGTGAGCAGGAGGATGGAGATGATAGTATAGAGGTGACAATGGGGGTGAGCAGGAGGATGGAGATGATAGTATAGAGGTGACAATGGGGGTGAGGAGGAGGATGGAGATGATAGTATAGAGGCGACAATGGGGGGAGTGAGCAGGAGGATGGAGATGATAGTATAGAGGTGACAATGGGGGTGAGCAGGAGGATGGAGATGATAGTATATAGGCGACAATGGGGGGGAGGAGGATGAGATGATAGTATATAGGCACAATGGGGGTGAGGAGGATGGAGATGATAGTATAGAGGTGACAATGGGGGTGAGCAGGAGGATGGAGATGATAGTACAATAGAGGTGACAATGGGGGTGAGCAGGAGGATGGAGATGATAGTATAGAGGTGACAATGGGGGTGAGCAGGAGGATGGAGATGATAGTATAGAGGTGACAATGGGGGGTGAGCAGGAGGATGGAGATGATAGTATAGAGGTGACAATGGGGGTGAGCAGGAGGATGGAGATGATAGTATAGAGGTGACAATGGGGGTGAGCAGGAGGATGGAGATGATAGTATAGAGGTGACAATGGGGGTGAGCAGGAGGATGGAGATGATAGTATAGAGGTGACAATGGGGGTGAGCAGGAGGATGGAGATGATAGTATAGAGGTGACAATGGGGGTGAGCAGGAGGATGGAGATGATAGTATAGAGGTGACAATGGGGGTGAGCAGGAGGATGGAGATGATAGTATAGAGGTGACAATGGGGGTGAGCAGGAGGATGGAGATGATAGTATAGAGGTGACAATGGGGGTGAGCAGGAGGATGGAGATGATAGTATAGAGGTGACAATGGGGGTGAGCAGGAGGATGGAGATGATAGTATAGAGGTGACAATGGGGGTGAGCAGGAGGATGGAGATGATAGTATAGAGGTGACAATGGGGGTGAGCAGGAGGATGGAGATGATAGTATAGAGGTGACAATGGGGGTAAGGAGGATGGAGATGATAGTATAGAGGTGACAATGGGGGTGAGCAGAGGATGGAGATGATAGTATAGAGGTACAATGGGGGTAAGCAGGAGGATGGAGATGATAGTATATAGGCGACAATGGGGGTGAGCAGGAGGATGGAGATAGTATAGAGGTGACAATGGGGGTGAGCAGGAGGATGGAGATGATAGTATAGAGGTGACAATGGGGATGAGGAGGATGGAGATTGTGGGGTGGCAAGAACAGGAGGGGTGAGGATGGTTATTACTGTGGGTGAGGATGGGTATGGGTAAGACTGTGGGTGAGGATAAAGATGACTGTGGGTGAGGATAAAGATGACTATGGGTGAGGATGGGTATGACTATGGGTGAGGATGGAGATGATAGTATAGAGGTGACAATGGGGGTGAGGAGGAGGATGGAGATTCTGGGGTGGAAAGAACAGGAGGGGTGAGGATGGTTATTACTGTGGGTGAGGATGGGTATGGGGATGACTGTGGGCGAGGATAAAGATGACTGTGGGCGAGGATAAAGATGACTATGGGTGAGGATGGGTATGGGTATGACTATGGGTGAGGATGGAGATGACTGTGGGTATGGGTGAGGATGGAGATGACTGTGGGTGAGGATGGGTATGGGTATGACTATGGGTGAGGATGGAGATGATAGTATAGAGGTGACAATGGGGGTGAGGAGGAGGATGGAGATTGTGGGGTGGAAAGAACAGGAGGGGTGAGGATGGGTATGACTGTCTATGGGTGAGGATGGGTATGACTGTCTATGGATGAGGATAAAGATGACTGTGGGTGAGGATGGGTATGACTATGGGTGGGTATGGGTGAGGATGGAGATGATGGTATAGAGGTGACAATGGGGGTGAGGAGGAGGATGGAGATTGTGGGGTGGAAAGAACAGGAGGGGTGAGGATGGTTATGGGTATGACTGTTGGTGAGGATAGAGATGACTGTTGGTGAGGATAGAGATGACTGTGGGTGAGGATAGAGATGACTGTGGGTGAGGATAGAGATGACTGTGGGTGAGGATAGAGATGACTGTGGGTGAGGATAGAGATGACTGTGGGTATGGGTGAGGATGGGTATGACTATGGGTGAGGATGGAGATGATGGTATAGAGGTGACAATGGGGGTGAGGAGGAGGATGGAGATTGTGGGGTGGAAAGAACAGGAGGGGTGAGGATGGGTATGACTGTGGGTGAGGATGGGTATGGGGATGACTGTGGGTGAGGATAAAGATGACTGTGGGTGAGGATGTGTATGGGTATGACTGTGGGTGAGGATAAAGATGACTGTGGGTGAGGATAAAGATGACTGTGGGTGAGGATGGGTATGGGTATGACTGGGTGAGGATAAAGATGACTGTGGGTATGGGTGAGGATAGAGATGATGGTATAAAAGTGACAATGGGGATGAGGAGGATGGAGATTCTGGGGTGGAAAGAACAGGAGGGGTGAGGATGGGGATGACTATGGGTGAGGATGGGGATGACTATGGGTGAGGATGGGGATGACTATGGGTGAGGATGGAGATGATGATGGTATGGGGGTGAGGAGGAGGATGGAGATTCTGGGGTGGAAAGAACAGGAGGGGCGAGGATGGGGATGACTATGGGAGAGGGTGGGTATGATATGGTTGAGGATGACTATGGGTGAGAGGGTAAGGATGGGTATGACTATGGTTGAGGATGGAGATGATAGTATAAAGGGGACAATGGGGGTGAGGAGGATGATGGAGATTCTGGGGTGGAAGGAACAGGAGGGGTGAGGATAGGTGGGGGGATGATTGTTGGTTAGGATGGATATGATATGGGTGAGGGTAAGGGTGGGGAATGACAATGGCTATGGGTGAGGGTAAATGTGGCCAAGGATGAAGATGACTATGGGTGGGTATGATATGGGTGAGGGTGGGTATGACTATGAGTGAGGGTGACTATGGATGAGGGTGGTTATGATAATGGCGTGCATGGGTATGACTGAGCATGGGTGAGAATGACTATGGGTGAGGGTGGCTATAATTATGGGTGGGGATGGCAATGGCTGGGTATGGATGGGGAGGGGGCGGACTATAGGTGAGGAAGACACCATGGGTGGGGGATGGAGGGAACAGCCAGTATAGAGTGCATGCTGAGTGAAGTTAGGGGCTGGAGGTGATGTGGATGTTTCCGGAGTGGAAAGAGCTGGAGGAATGAAGGTAATTCTGGGTGAGGATGACTTTTGGTTAGGAGGAATGGACAAGCGGTTCGGCCCGAACATTGCCCGTTTGGGTGTTTGCCGAACCCCTAAATTCTCTGTTCGCTCGTTGGAATGATCGCCTGTTGATCGCACAGCATTAGGTTGTGAAGAAGCGGGACGGGAACGGATGCGTCATCAGCTGTCAGTGGGTCTGGTATGGATTTTAAAGGGAACCCCCCAAAATTAAGAAACAAAATAACACGGGGTACCCCCCCAAATCCATACAAGACCCTTTTCTGAACACGCAGCCGGGGGAGGGGGGGGGGCATGTGGTCTGAACCACACCAAACCACATGCCCTAAACATGGGGGGTGTGCTTTGGGCCCACCTTAAAGCACCGCATCTCCATGTTGATGGGGACAAGGGCCTCATCCCCACAACCCTGGACTGTGGTTGTGTAGTGTTAAAAAAAAGCCAGATTTTGACAATTACTTTATTAAACAAATGAAAATAAACCAGCCCCCCCCCCCCCATGTAGCTCCATCATCAATCATGACGCCCGCCGCAGTGCCGAACCGGAAAAATTTACTCTCCGCCTGCAACAAAGGCTAATCTCCGAATGCCGGCTCTTATGTCTGACGGTTTCTAAATAGTTAGGAGGCGGGGCCACCTGGAGGCATCACCTGGTCTGGGTAGCGATGGTGGAGGAGGATTAGGGGGAGTCTGGGTAGCGATGGTGGAGGAGGATTAGGGGGAGTCTGGGTAGCGATGGTGGAGGAGGATTAGGGGGAGTCTGGGTAGGAGGATTAGGGGGAGTCGATGGTGGGAGGAGGATTAGGGGGAGTCTGGGTAGCGATAGAGGAGGATTAGGGGGAGTCTGGGTAGCGATGGTGGAGGTGGATTAGGGGGAGTCTGGGTAGCGATGGGGGAGGAGGATTAGGGGGAGTCTGGGTAGCGATGGGGGAGGAGGATTAGGGGGAGTCTTAGGGGGAGTCTGGGTAGCGATGGGGGAGGAGGATTAGGGGGAGTGGGTAGCGGAGGGGGAGGAGGATTAGGGGGAGTCTGGGTAGGGGGAGGAGCATCTGGGTAGCGATGGGGGAGGAGGATTAGGGGGAGTCTGGGTAGCGATGGGGGAGGAGGATTAGGGGGAGTCTGGGTAGCGATGGGGGAGGAGGATTAGGGGGAGTCTGGGTAGCGATGGGGGGGGATTAGGGGGAGGGGGGGTCTGGGTAGCGATGGGGGAGGAGCATTAGGGGGAGTCTGGGTAGCGATGGGGGAGGAGCATTAGGGGGAGTCTGGGTAGCGATGGGGGAGGAGCATTAGGGGGATTGGGTAGCGATGGGGGAGGGCATTAGGGGGAGTCTGGGTAGCGATGGGGGAGGAGCATGGGGGGGAGGGGGAGGAGCATTAGGGGAGTCTGGGTAGCGAGGGGGAGGAGCATTAGGGGGAGTCTGGGTAGCGATGGGGGAGGAGCATTAGGGGGAGTCTGGGTAGCGATTGGGGGGGAGTCTGGGTCTGGGTAGCGATGGGGGAGGAGCATTAGGGGGAGTCTGGGTAGCGATGGGGGAGGAGCATTAGGGGGAGTCTGGGTAGCGATGGGGTGGGAGGAGGGGGGATTGGGGGGGGGGCAGTCTGGGTAGCGATGGGGGAGGAGCATTAGGGGGAGTCTGGGTAGCGATGGGGGAGGAGCATTAGGGGGAGTCTGGGTAGCGATGGGGGAGGAGCATTAGGGGGGAGTCTGGGTAGCGATTGGGGGGGGCATTAGGGGGAGTCTGGGTAGCGATGGGGGAGGAGCATTGGGGGGGGGGCAGTCTGGGTAGCGATGGGGGAGGAGCATTAGGGGTATTGGGGGGGGGGGCAGTCTGGGTAGCGATGGTGGGGGAGGGGTAGCGATTGGGGGGGGGGGGGGGGCAGTCTGGGTAGCGATGGTGGGGGAGGATTGGGGGGGGCAGTCTGGGTAGCGATGGTGGGGGAGGATTGGGGGGGGGCAGTCTGGGTAGCGATGGTGGATTGGGGGGGCATTAGGGGGCAGTCTGGGTAGCGATGGTGGAGGAGGATTGAGGGGGCGCAGTCTGGGTAGCGATGGTGGAGGATTGGGGGGGGGGCAGTCTGGGTAGCGATGGTGGAGGAGATTAGGGGCAGTCTGGGTAGCGATGGGGGGGCAGTCTGGGTAGCGATGGTGGATTGGGGGGGGGGGGCAGTCTGGGTAGCGATGGTGGAGGAGGATTGGGGGGGGCAGTCTGGGTAGCGATGGTGGAGGATTGGGGGGGGGGGCGATGGTGGATTGGGGGGGGGGGCAGTCTGGGTAGCGATGGTGGAGGAGGATTGGGGGGGGGGCAGTCTGGGTAGCGATGGTGGAGGAGGATTGGGGGGGGCAGTCTGGGTAGCGATGGTGGATTGGGGGGGGGGGGGCAGTCTGGGTAGCGATGGTGGAGGATTGGGGGGGGGGCAGTCTGGGTAGCGATGGTGGAGGAGGATTGGGGGGCGGGGCGCAGTCTGGGTAGCGATGGTGGATTGGGGGGGGGGGGCAGTCTGGGTAGCGATGGTGGAGGATAAGGGGGGTGGGCAGTCTGGGTAGCGATGGTGGATGATTGGGGGGGGGGGCAGTCTGGGTAGCGATGGTGGAGGATTGGGGGGGGGGGGCAGTCTGGGTAGCGATGGTGGAGGATTGGGGGGGGGGCAGTCTGGGTAGCGATGGTGGAGGATTGGGGGGGGGCAGTCTGGGTAGCGATGGTGGAGGATTGGGGGGGGCAGTCTGGGTAGCGATGGTGAAGGATTGGGGGGGGGTAGTTGGGGGGGGGGGCTCGGTAGCAATGGTGAAGGATTGAGGGGGGGGGTAGTCTGGGTAGCGATGGTGAAGGATTGGGGGGGGGTAGTCTGGGTAGCGATGGTGAAGGATTGGGGGGGGGGCAGTCTGGGTAGCGATGGTGAAGGATTGGGGGGGGGGCAGTCTGGGTAGCGATGGTGGAGGATTGGGGGGGGGCAGTCTGGGTAGCGATGGTGGAGGATTGGGGGGGGGCAGTCTGGGTAGCGATGGTGGAGGATTGGGGGGGGCAGTCTGGGTAGCGATGGTGGGTGATTGGGGGGGGGGCAGTCTGGGTAGCGATGGTGGATGATTGGGGGGGGGGGCAGTCTGGGTAGCGATGGTGGAGGATTGGGGGGGCAGTCTGGGTAGCGATGGTGGAGGATTGGGGGGGGCAGTCTGGGTAGCGATGGTGGGTGATTGGGGGGGGGCAGTCTGGGTAGCGATGGTGGATGATTGGGGGGGGGGGGCAGTCTGGGTAGCGATGGTGGATGATTGGGGGGGCAGTCTGATGGAGATGGAGTACAATACTTGGGGTGCTGATTACATGGACACTAGGAAGATGTAGGCTGAGGATGATGGTGTACCCAGTAGGGGAGACGTGTTGGGATGAGGACTGGAGGCAGCAGAGTGACAATGGGGATAATGACTGACCTACTGAGGTAGGTTGTCTATGGCACAATGGCGGCAGATGGTGAGGCTCCAGTAACAATAATACTAAATCGGAGGAGCGCAGAGAAGGCTCCCCTCACTAATAAAGGTTATGGGGCCATCTTTTGGTAGCGGGGGTTTCTGCTGTACAGGATCTGTTTTTCCCCTCCCCCGGAGTGAAGTGACATGTCCAGTACTTCCAGGTATGTAGTGGGAGGTGACAAGTCTGGTGATTTGGTTCAGCAATGTCGCATTGGAGGTGTCCTCGGCCCTGTGTATCATACCAAAACTATTTGTCGCTCCAGCGGAGGAGGGGGAGATATTTAGCCTGCCAGGGGGCATTAAATGGAACCTGTTGTGTTGCCCTGCCTTAGTACATTGCGTTATAGATGTAGCGAAGAGGCAATGAGATCCCATTGAGGCCCCAGGCAGGTCTAGTCACACCCTGGCCAGGAATGAAGCCGCATTGACCTGTCATTGATGTGTGTCGGGTCGAAGGTGGAGAGCCAATCAGAGAATATAAACATGACTTGGAAAGAGCTAGAATCGCATACAGAGGTTCAAAGGGTAGGGAAGGGTAAATAATGGACCACTTCCACTACTTTCTGTCACTCTTCTAGTTTATGTCTATCCATGGATGGGGTAGTGGTCGTTGGTGTTGCAGGTCATGGCTCTCATGGTGAGATGGTGGTCTGGAAGTGTCTCGGGTCTTTACTCCTCAGATGCCATGAAGGTCTGGAGGTGTGTCAGGTCTTGGCTTCCCAGTTGGCATGGTGGTCTGGAGGTGTCGCAGGTCTTGGCTTCCCAGTTGGCATGGTGGTCTGGAGGTGTCGCAGGTCTTGGCTTCCCAGGTGGCATGGTGGTCTGGAGGTGTCGCAGGCCTTGGCTTCCCAGGTGGCATGGTGGTCTGGAGGTGTCGCAGGCCTTGGCTTCCTAGGTGGCATGGTGGTCTGGAGGTGTCGCAGGTCTTGGCTTCCCAGGTGGCATGGTGGTCTGGAGGTGTCGCAGGTCTTGGCTTCCCAGGTGGCATGGTGGTCTGGAGGTGTCGCAGGTCTTGGCTTCCCAGTTGGCATGGTGGTCTGGAGGTGTCGCAGGTCTTGGCTTCCCAGGTGGCATGGTGGTCTGGAGGTGTCGCAGGTCTTGGCTTCCCAGTTGGCATGGTGGTCTGGAGGTGTCGCAGGTCTTGGCTTCCCAGGTGGCATGGTGGTCTGGAGGTGTCGCAGGTCTTGGCTTCCCAGTTGGCATGGTGGTCTGGAGGTGTCGCAGGTCTTGGCTTCCCAGGTGGCATGGTGGTCTGGAGGTGTCGCAGGTCTTGGCTTCCCAGTTGGCATGGTGGTCTGGAGGTGTCGCAGGTCTTGGCTTCCCAGGTGGCATGGTGGTCTGGAGGTGTCGTAGGCTTTGGCTTCCCAGGTGGCATGGTGGTCTGGAGGTGTCACAGGTTTTGGCTTCCCAGGTGGCATGGTGGTCTGGAGGTGTCGCAGGTCTTGGCTTCCCAGGTGACATGGTGGTCTGGAGGTGTCGCAGGTCTTGGCTTCCCAGTTGGCATGGTGGTCTGGAGGTGTCACAGGTTTTGGCTTCCCTGGTGGCATGGTGGTCTGAAGGTGTCGCAGGTCTTGGCTTCCCAGATGGCATGGTGGTCTGGAGGTGTCACAGGTTTTGGCTTCCCAGGTGGCATGGTGGTCTGGCGGTGTCGTAGGCTTTGGCTTCCCAGGTGGCATGGTGGTCTGGAGGTGTCGCAGGTCTTGGCTTCCCAGGTGGCATGGTGGTCTGGAGGTGTCGCAGGTCTTGGCTTCCTAGGTGGCATGGTGGTCTGGAGGTGTCACAGGTCTTGGCTTCCCAGGTGGCATGGTTGTCCCAGGCCTTGGCTGCTCAAATGGGATGGTGGTCTAGTAGTGTTTTGGGTCTTGCATGGTGGTCTGGGGTTTTTTCAGGTCTTGGTTTCCCAGGAGGTTTCTGGGTATCCCACATCTTGTGTGTGAAATGATGGTTTGAAGGTGTCTGAGATCTTGGCTCCCCAGGTAGCATGGTGGTGTGGGGTGATTTGAGTCTTGGCTTCCCAGGTGCGGTGTTGGTGTGTGATGTCCCGGGTTCCTAGGTGGAATGGTGGTCTGGGGTGTCCCATTTCTCTGCTTTATTTTGTAGGATGCTGTTCTGGGGCTTCACAAGTGAGATGGTGGTCTAGCGGTGTCCTGGGTTTTTACCTCCCAGCTGAGATGGTGGTCTAGGTGGTGTCCTGGGTTTTTACCTCCCAGCTGAGATGGTGGTCTGGGGATACCCCAGTTCTCCGCACCCCGTGTAAAATAGTGCTCTGGCAGTGCCTTCGATCCCTGCTTTCCCAGGTGGGATGGTGTTCTGTGTACATCAGGGTGTCTGCTTTGTGGAGGAGTTTGGTGGTCTGGGTGTTTTGGGTCTTTTCTTTCTTAAAAGGGGTTGGTGGTTTGGGCATATCCCAGGTTCCTACAACCAAATCCGTTACTCAGAAAGGGGTGGTTTTCTGGGGGGTGTCCCAGGTCTGTACAACCAAGTCTTGGATGCTCAGAAGGGGATTCATGGGGGTGTCTCTGTGTCATGCTGGTTTGGGGGGTGACCTAGGTTTCTGGTCCCTTGGGAAGGGATAGTGTTTTGGGGGGTATCCCAGGTTTCTGCCTCCTGGAGGGCGTTTCAGGTCTTTGTCCCCCTGGGTAGCATACTGATTTGGGGGTGTCCTGGGTCCCTGGTTCCTGACGGGAGATGGTGGGGGGTGGAAATGTATGATGCTATCAGCATGTTTAGCATCTGATTTTGTGATTTCTCCAGTCTAACCAATTCTTTTTTTTTTTTTGGCAGTCTTCCAGACGGGCATGGTGGGCTACCCCGAGGCTCTGACGGACCCTTCATACAAGTCTCAGATCCTGATCCTCACATACCCGCTGGTCGGGAACTACGGGATTCCTGCCGATCAACTTGATGAGTTTGGTCTTAGCAAGGTAAGAGAATTGAGGGGGGATCTGGGTGGCAACTGAGGGCACATTGTGCCTTGCAGTTCCTCTGCCAGGGTCACCTGGGTGCCATTCTGTCTGGTCTCCAACATAGGATTGGGTGCTAGTTACTGGTCAGGCCGGGCAGTGCATCTCCAGCCAAAACCTTTTTAGCTACTAGGCAGAGCAGGGCAGAGTTAGACCTCGGCTTCGAGTGCCCTCTAGGTAGATTTTGTCCCACCAGTCAAAAAGACGGGAAATGGTGGAATTATCCACTTGGGGACCTAGACTGAAGTTGACAATTTTTTTTAAATCTTCCCTACTCTGCCCACAAGTTTTTTATTTTTTTGGGGGGCAGAAGACTGACTTACAGTGGGTATTATATTATTAATATCACACTTTGCAGCCAGAAATGAAGACGGGCACAGTTTTTTGTTTTATCCCGCTGTATTTCCTAGTGCAACTTTATAACATTCAACTGCAAGATATCACGCAAACATGTCAGAAAAAATGAATGCAAAATAATCACTGAGTTGGAAAAAGGATCACCCCCTTAGGTCGGTATTTTGTTGGACCACGGTTTTCTTTAATTTCAGCCTTTAGTCTGTTGGGATTTGTCTGCACAGCTATATTTTCTCGCTCTTCTTTACAGAACTGCTCAGTTAACCACTTCAGCCCCGGACCATTTGGCTGGCCAAAGACCAGAGCACTTTTTGCGATTCAGCACTGCGTCGCTTTAACTGACAATTCCGCGGTCGTGCGACGTGGCTCCCAAACAACATTGACGTTGTTTTCTTTTTCACAAATGGAGCTTTCTTTTTGTGGTATTTGATCACCTCTGCGTTTTTTTTTGCGCTATAAACAAAAATAAAGCGACAATTTTGAAAAAAAAACAGTATTTTTTTTTGCTATAATAAATATCCCCCAAAAATCTATAAAAACATTTTTTTTCCTCGATACGTATTCTTCTACATATTTTTGGTAAAAAAAACACAACGTAATAAGTGGTTTGCGCAAAAGTTATAGCGTCTACAAAATAGGGGAATAGTTATGGCATTTTTATAAAATATATATATTTTTTTTTTTACTAGTAATGGCGGAGATCAGTTTTTTTTTGTCATGACTGCGACATTATGGCGGACACATCTGACACTTTTGATGCCATTTTGGGACCATTGTCATTTATACAGCGATATGGTGCTATAAAAATGCCCTGATTACTGTGAAGGGGGCACTGAAGGGGTTAAGTGTGTTCTAACTGTGTCAGTTAGTGTCCGGTCACTAGGCAGAACGGGGAAATGCTTGTTTACATTAGCATTTTCTCGTTCTTGCTATCCGTAAGACGATCGCAGGACTCCCGGCGGACATTGAGTCCGCAGGGGTCCGCATTCACACTCGTCATTATACGGCGGGACGGTGGCACTGCTGGGCGAGAGCACATAGCTCTACGTCCTCCCTTTAGCGTCCCGCGCGTGTGCCTGGCGGGCGCGATCGCCGCCGGGCATGCACGCTCGTTCGTTACAGAGCGGGGAACGGGAGGTATGTGTGTAAACCCAAAGCTATCGTTCCTGTCAGCGGGGGAAACGCTGATCTTCTGTTCATACAATGTATGAACAGAAGATCAGTGATTCCCCCTAGTGAGGCCACCCCCCCCCCCCATACAGTTAGAACACACCCAGGAACACACTTAACCCCTTCCCTGCCCCCTAGTGTTAACCCCTTCACTGCCAATGGCATTTTTATAGTAATCCAATGCATTTTTATAGCATTGATAGCTATAAAAATGCCAATGGTCCAAAAAATTTGTCAAAAGTGTCCGATGTGTCCGCCATAATATCGCAGTACTGAAAAAAACTGCTGATCGCCGCCATTACTAGTAAAAAAAAAAATATAAATAAAAATGCCATAAAACTACCCCCTTTTTTGTAAACGCTTTAAATTTTGCGCAAACCAATCAATAAACGCTAATTGCATTTTGTTTTTTTTTACGAAAAATATGTAGAAGAAAACGTATCGGCCTAAACTGAGAAAGTTTTTTTATATATATATATATATTATATATTTTTTATATATTTTTTTTGGGATATTTATTATAGCAAAATGTAAAAAATATTGCATTTTTTTCAAAATAGCCGCTCTATTTTTGTTTATAGCGCAAACAATAAAAACTGCAGAGGTGATCAAATACCACCAAAAGAAAGCTCTATTTGTGGGAAAAAAAGGACGCCAGTTTTGTTTGGAAGCCACGGCGCACGACCGCGCTATTGTCAGTTAAAGCGACGCACTGCCGAATCGCAAAAAGTGCTCTGGTCTTTGGACAGCAATATGGTCAGGGGGGTTAAGTGGTTAAAAGGTGGTCAGATGAGAGTAAAATTGATTGATTTGGCATCAACACCAAACGATGTGTGACCGAAATCAATACAGCTCGCCATCCATAGAACACCATTCCTACAGTAAAGCATGGAAGGAGTTATATCCTGTTTATTGGGGGTGTTTTTCGAGGAACATCTGTTGCCTTCTGTCAGAAAGTGGTCAATGGGAAGAAGGTTTTACCTTCCGACATAATGACCCAAAGCACTGTGCTAACAATGAGCACACAGTGGTTGAAGGAGGAAAAGGTGAATGTCCTTTCATGGACTAGTCGGAGCCCAGACTCAAACCCCATTAAGAATCTGTAGAACGACTTGAAGGCCGTAGTCCAGTCACCATCACATTTCACTGATCTCGAGCAGTTCTGCAAAGGGTGGTCAAATATTGCAAAGTTAGTAATAGGGTTGTCCCGATACCAGTATCGGTATCGGGACCGATACTGAGCATTTGCGGGAGTACTTGTATTCCCGCAAATGCCCCCAATGCCAGATCCGATACTACCAACACCCCCCCCCCCGCCACCGCATACCGCAACGCCGCCGCCTAGTTAATCAGCGGGGAACATTACAGCTTTCATTTGAATAGCTGTGTGTTCCCCGCCACGTATAGACACTCCCCCTTGCTTTGGATTGGACGGGTGATCTGTCTATCAAAGTGCCCGAGTAAGGGGGAGTGTCTATACGCGACGGGGCGGGGAACACACAGCTATTCATATGAAAGCTGTAATGTTCTGCGTCTGTGGGGGGGGGACGGGGACATGGCTGCGTCTGTGGGGGGGGGACGGGGACATGGCTGCGTCTGTGGGGGGGGACATGGCTGCGTCTGTGGGGGGGGGGGACATGGCTGCGTCTGTGGGGGGGGGGGGACATGGCTGCGTCTGTGGGGGGGGGGGACATGGCTGCGTCTGTGGGGGGGGGGGGGACATGGCTGCGTCTGTGGGGGGGGGGGACATGGCTGCGTCTGTGGGGGGGGGGGACATGGCTGCGTCTGTGGGGGGGGGGACATGTCTGCGTCTGTGGGGGGGGGACGGGGACATGGCTGCGTCTGTGGGGGGGGGACGGGGACATGGCTGCGTCTGCGTCTGTGGGGGGGGGACGGGGACATGGCTGCGTCTGTGGGGGGGGGACGGGGACATGGCTGCGTCTGTGGGGGGGGGACGGGGACATGGCTGCGTCTGTGGGGGGGGGACGGGGACATGGCTGCGTCTGTGGGGGGGGGACGGGGACATGGCTGCGTCTGTGGGGGGGGGACGGGGACATGGCTGCGTCTGTGGGGGGGGGGACGGGGACATGGCTGCGTCTGTGGGGGGGGGACGGGGACATGGCTGCGTCTGTGGGGGGGGGACGGGGACATGGCTGCGTCTGTGGGGGGGGGGGGACGGGGACATGGCTGCGTCTGTGGGGGGGGGACGGGGACATGGCTGCGTCTGTGGGGGGGGGGACGGGGACATGGCTGCGTCTGTGGGGGGGGGGGGACGGGGACATGGCTGCGTCTGTGGGGGGGGGGGACGGGGACATGGCTGCGTCTGTGGGGGGGGGACGGGGACATGGCTGCGTCTGTGGGGGGGGGACGGGGACATGGCTGCGTCTGTGGGGGGGGGGGACGGGGACATGGCTGCGTCTGTGGGGGGGGGGACGGGGACATGGCTGCGTCTGTGGGGGCGGGGACGGGGACATGGCTGCGTCTGTGGGGGCGGGGACGGGGACATGGCTGCGTCTGTGGGGGCGGGGACGGGGACATGGCTGCGTCTGTGGGGGGGGACGGGGACATGGCTGCGTCTGTGGGGGGGGGACGGGGACATGGCTGCGTCTGTGGGGGGGGGGACGGGGACATGGCTGCGTCTGTGGGGGGGGGGACGGGGACATGGCTGCGTCTGTGGGGGGGGGGGGGGGGACATGGCTGCATTTGGGGACACATTTAAAAAATGTATCGGTATTCGGCGAGTACTTGAAGAAAAGTATCGGTACTTGTACTCGGTCCTAAAAAAGAGGCATCGGGACATCCCTAGTTAGTAAAGGCTGTGATTTAAGCAAACGATGATCCAACAAAATGCACGGGGGGTGATCCTTTTTCCAACTCGGTGATTCTGTTCTTGATTTTTATTCTTTCCTGACACTTTGGTGTTCTACGCTATATTATCAAAAGTATTGGGACACTTGCCCTTACACGCACATGAACTTTAATGGCATCCCAGTCTTAAGCCTCGTACACACGCTCGGTTTTCTCAGCTGGCAGAGCTTTCTTGCCGAGTAAATCGAGCGTGTGTACGAGGCGCTAAGGTTTGTTGTCAAGAGAGAAAAATAGAGATCCTGCTCTCTATTTTCTTGTCGTGATTCTCGGCAGTGTTTTCCTGCCAAGAAACCCGAGAGTGTGTAATGCTTGTCGCCGTGGAAACCCGCGCATGATCGAAATGACTTTGACGCATGCGCAGTAGCTTCCAAGGCATAGGTAGGGTGTAGCAAGAATGTGACGAGCGCATGCTCGTCTTAAGTCGATAACGTTGCCACATTCATGCCATTCAAAAGAACCTTGAGAATCTTGCCAATAATCTCGTTGGGGGGGGGGGGGGGACGTTTTTTGCCTGACGAGATTCTGGGCCGTGTGTACAGGGCTTTAGTCCTTAGGGTTCAATATTGAGTTGGCCCCACCCTTTGCAGCTATAACAGCTTCAACTGTTCTGGGAAGGCCGTCCACAAGGTTTAGGAGTGTGTCTATGGGAATGTGCCCTTTGAAGCTGTTATAGCTGCAAAGGGCGGGGCCAACTCAATATTGAACCCTACGGACTAAGACTGGGATGCCATTAAATTGCATGTGTAAAGGCAGGTGTCCCAATACTTTTGACAATATAGTGTATCTTTCACTTGGATGTTATAAGCTGCGCTAGTAAATGGTAAAATTATTCTTTTTCTATACCCACGGTATACAAAGAATTATAGATACTGGAGTCCTCTCTGTTTTCCTGCACTGCTGTTTGTTTGAAATTCCTTGACGTGTCCTTGAGCACGTTGTGCGCTGAAATCTCATCTTTCCCATAATAAGAGCGCGTCTCGGTGTCGCTGTCCTTGTACATTGTGAGGTCGTGATGTTTGTTGTCCTGTCCCCAGTGTGGGAATTCTAGAGCCTTCACAAAGTATTGTCTGCTTCATGGACCAAGAGCTTATGCTTTAATTTTCTTCCCAGGCTGGGTGTCTGCCGCCTGCGGGGGAGGGGGGGGGGGGTGTTTGCACTTGGGAAATTTAGGCATGGGTGTCAGCATTGGTGGGGGGCAAATTAGTACACCCCTCACATTTTTTTTCTATCTTTTCTTGTGACAGCACTGAAGAAATGACACCTTGCTACAATGTGAAGTAGTGTGGGGGGAGAATGGTGGCCTAGAGATGGCCTGGGTTTTGCCCTTCTACAGACTGGTGGGGGGAGGATGGTGGCCTAGAGATGGCCTGGGTTTTGCCCTTTTAGGGACGGGTGGGGGGAGAATGGTGGCCTAGAGATGTCCCTAAAAAAGCAAAACCTAGGCCGGGTGGGGGAGAATGGTGGCCTAGAGATGGCCTGGGTTTTGCCCTTCTACAGACTGGTGGGGGGAGGATGGTGGCCTAGAGATGGCCTGGGTTTTGCCCTTCTACAGACGGGTGGGAGGAGAATGGTGGCCTAGAGTTGGCCTGGGTTTTGCCCTTCTACAGACGGGTGGGAGGAGAATGGTGGCCTAGAGATGGCCTGGGTTTTGCCCTTCTACAGACGGGTGGGAGGAGAATGGTGGCCTAGAGATGGCCTGGGTTTTGCCCTTCTACAGACTGGTGGGAGGAGAATGGTGGCCTAGAGATGGCCTAGGTTTTGCCCTTCTACAGACGGGTGGGGGTAGAATGGAGGCCTAGAGGTGGCCTGGGTTTTGCCCTTCTACAGACCGTTGGGAGGAGAATGGTGGCCTAGAGATGGCCTGGGTTTTGCCCTTCTACAGACGGGTAAGAGGAGAATGATGGCCTGGGTTTTGCCCTTCTACAGACGGGTGGGGGTAGAATGGTGGCCTAGAGATGGCCTGGGTTTTGCCCTTCTACAGACTGGTGGGAGGAGAATGGTGGCCTAGAGATGGCCTGGGTTTTGCCCTTCTACAGACTGGTGGGAGGAGAATGGTGGCCTAGAGATGGCCTGGGTTTTGCCCTTCTACAGACGGGTAAGAGGAGAATGATGGCCTAGAGATGGCCTGGGTTTTGCCCTTCTACAGACGGGTAAGAGGAGAATGATGGCCTAGAGATGGCCTGGGTTTTGCCCTTCTACAGACTGGTGGGAGGAGAATGGTGGCCTAGAGATGGCCTGGGTTTTGCCCTTCTACAGACGGGTGGGAGGAGAATGGTGGCCTAGAGATGGCCTGGGTTTTGCCCTTCTACAGACGGGTAAGAGGAGAATGATGGCCTAGAGATGGCCTGGGTTTTGCCCTTCTACAGACTGGTGGGAGGAGAATGGTGGCCTAGAGATGGCCTGGGTTTTGCCCTTCTACAGACGGGTGGGAGGAGAATGGTGGCCTAGAGATGGCCTGGGTTTTGCCCTTCTACAGACGGGTGGGAGGAGAATGATGGCCTAGAGATGGCCTGGGTTTTGCCCTTCTACAGACTGGTGGGAGGAGAATGGTGGCCTAGAGATGGCCTAGGTTTTGCCCTTCTACAGACGGGTGGGGGTAGAATGGAGGCCTAGAGGTGGCCTGGGTTTTGCCCTTCTACAGACTGGTGGGAGGAGAATGGTGGCCTAGAGATGGCCTGGGTTTTGCCCTTCTACAGACGGGTAAGAGGAGAATGATGGCCTGGGTTTTGCCCTTCTACAGACGGGTGGGGGTAGAATGGAGGCCTAGAGGTGGCCTGGGTTTTGCCCTTCTACAGACTGGTGGGAGGAGAATGGTGGCCTAGAGATGGCCTGGGTTTTGCCCTTCTACAGACGGGTAAGAGGAGAATGATGGCCTGGGTTTTGCCCTTCTACAGACGGGTGGGGGTAGAATGGAGGCCTAGAGGTGGCCTGGGTTTTGCCTTTTTAGGGACGGGTGGATGAAGAATGGTGGCCTAGAGATGGCCTGGGTTTTGCCCTTCTACAGACGGGTAAGAGGAGAATGATGGCCTGGGTTTTGCCCTTTTAGGGGACGTGTGGGGGGACAAACGTGGCCTAGAGATGGCCTGGGTTTTGCCCTTTTAGGGGACGTGTGGGGGGACAAACGTGGCCTAGAGATGGCCTGGGTTTTGCCCTTCTACAGACTGGTGGGAGGAGAATGGTGGCCTAGAGATGGCCTGGGTTTTGCCCTTTTTAGGGACGGGTGGGGGGGAGAATGGTGGCCTAGAGATGGCCTGGGTTTTGCCCTTTTTAGGGACGGGTGGGGGGAGAATGATGGCCTGGGTTTTGCCCTTCTACAGACGGGTGGGGGTAGAATGGAGGCCTAGAGGTGGCCTGGGTTTTGCCCTTCTACAGACTGGTGGGAGGAGAATGGTGGCCTAGAGATGGCCTGGGTTTTGCCCTTCTACAGACTGGTGGGAGGAGAATGGTGGCCTAGAGATGGCCTGGGTTTTGCCCTTTTAGGGACGGGTGGGGGGAGGATGGTGGCCTAGAGATGGCCTGGGTTTTGCCCTTTTAGGGACGGGTGGGGGGAGGATGGTGGCCTAGAGATGGCCTGGGTTTTGCCCTTCTACAGACGCGTGCGGGGAGAATGGTGGCCTAGAGGTGGCCTAGAGAAATGGTGGCCTAGAGATGGCCTGGGTTTCATCCTAGAGCATTATGGCGGTCTGACTGTCTTCTTGGAGGGTATGACCATCTTGGAAAATCGTAGGTCTTGGGGTTCCTAGGATTAGGGTGTGCCATGGCATAGTTATGCCCGTGCTCTGCTTTTTGTAACTTTGCCATGCTCAGGTGTTGGCGCTGAATGAACTGAGATGGCTGCATCTTTCTTTTTGAGGAACATGATAAAACTGCCCCAGTTACCCCAAGTTCTCCACGCTCTTCTTGTAGTCCTTCAGAAATACTTTTATTTTTCCATTTACAAAGTGCACTTTTTTTCTTCTGGTTTTCTCTTCACTCCCCCTGTCATCACCCAAATGTATTTTTCTGCATCTCTTATGTATTTCTTGTCATATTCTCTTTTTTTTTTCTTGCAGTGGTTTGAATCGGCTCGCATTCACGTCTCGGCGCTCATCGTGGGAGAATGCTCGGACAACCCCAGCCACTGGAGCTGCAGCCAGTCTCTGGACCAATGGCTGAAAGAGCAGGAGATCCCAGGCCTACAAGGTAAGGATGGAGTAGCCAATCGTTACACTGGGATTGTCGCTCCTGATGTGAGGCACTTGTGCACCAGGACCAAACAGGAGGGCAAAATGGCGACCGTTTGTGCCGTTTATAATGGGGGAGGGATCAATTCATTACTAAAGTTCCCCAGCGAACGAGCCTGACGGAAACCAGAGTGTCCCCCTATGTACAGAACTTCCACGTTTGTTATTAATGCAACTCAAGAAGAAAATTACGCAACCGGCATACCTACAGAACTGTTGCCTTTTGAAATCCCGGGCTTATCTTGGATGGTTGCTGTGTATTCTGATCTTGTTTGCCGTCCTGGCTTTTCTATTGGCTTCAAATTATGAAGACTGCCCTGATTGGCCAGTAGGAAGGATTATACAGTGGCTTTAACCACTTAACCCCCGGACCATATTGCTGGTCAAAGGCCAGAGCACTTTTTGCGATTTGGCACTGCGTCATTTTAACTGACAATTACGCAGTCATGCAAAGGGGCTCCCAAACAAAATCGGCGTCCTTTTTTCCCCCACAAATAGAGCTTTCTTTTGGTGGTATTTGATCACCTCTGCGGTTTTTATTTTTTGCGCTATAAACAAAAATAGAGCGACAATTTTGAAAAAAAAAAAATTTTTTATGTTTTGCTGTAATATCCCCAAAATATATATATATATATATATATATATATATATATATATATATATATATATATATATATATATATATATATATATATATTAGGGGTGTTGAATATAATCGTTGCATCGAGATTCAGGGGCCCCCGATTCGGCATTGATGCATGTGACCCCAATAATCGATGTCGGGTGACGTCATCCCAACTTGCCCCGCCCCTCCCGGGAGAGCGCTCCGAGCATGTGTTTTAAAATGCTTGTTTTGCAATACATGCCGCTATAATCAATTCACTGGGCACTGGTCTGCATGTGCTTTTAAAAATATACTGTTTCATACCTATGTTTCTGTCTGACTTTTAATAAAAAGACACTCACCTGTCCCACAATCCACCCCAGCGACGTGGCCACCCGTACCCTCCATTCTGTCCACAGCGCTGGCAATACTACTGTGGACATCCAGCTGTGACAGCTTGCACTTTCCTGCATAGCTGGACAATCTTCTGGGACCTGTGATGTGTCTCAGAAGATTACGGGGAGGAAGGGCCACCTAGGGGGCCCAAGCAGAAGTGAGAGCTTGTCGGTAATCTTGATGCATCGCGGAATCGAATCGTGGACTTGATAATCGTAATCCCATACGTCGTGTTCTACCTATTTTTGATGAAAAAAATCGAAATAAGCATTTATCGATTGGTTTGCGCAATATATATAACGTTTACAAAATGGGGGATAGTTTTATTGCATTTTTTTTTTTTTTTTTTTTTTATACTAATGGCGGCGATCAAGTTTTTTCGTGACTGCGACATTATGGCGGACAATTTTGACACATTTTTGGGACCAAAACATGCTATAAAAATGCACTGATTACTGTGAAAATAACGATTTCAGTTTGGGAGTTAACCACAAGGGGGCGCTGAAGGGGTTAAGTGTGACCTCCATTTGTGTTTTTAACTGTAGGGGGCATGGCTGCACGTGTAACATCATTGATTGTGTTTCCCTATATAAGGGAACACACGATCGATGACTGCACCACAGTGAAGAACGGGGAAGGTTTGTTTACACACGGCTCTCCCTGGTCTTCAGCTCTGGAGGACCGATCGCGGGACACCGGCGGCGATCAGGTCCGCGGGCGCGGAGCGGGTCGCGTCTGTGGGCACGCGCGACCCCAAGGCTGGGCTTAAAGGGCCACGTACATGGATGTGCCCAGCTGTGCCATTCTGCCAACGTATATCGGCGTGAATGGGTCCTTAAGCGGTTAACATTGTCAAGAAGAAAATTACGCAACCTGCATACCTACAGAACTGTTGCCTTTGGAAATCCTGAGCTTATCTTGGATGGTTGCCGTGTAGTCTCATCTTGTTTGCCGTTCTGGCTTTTCTATT
Organism: Rana kukunoris; assembly: GCA_029574335.1. NCBI lineage: Eukaryota > Metazoa > Chordata > Amphibia > Anura > Ranidae > Rana > Rana kukunoris. The sequence continues at coordinate 45,651 of JAJQKJ010001332.1, forward strand.
GGCTTCAAAGTATGAAGACTGCCCTGATTGGCCAGTAGGGAGGATTATACAGTGGCTTTAAAAGACCTGATCCCTGTTTCCATCCAGGCTAGTGAGGTGCTCCATTGTTTTCAGCGGCTGGAACGGCCGCAGGTCCTCCTTTTTGTGTGATTCCCAACATGCTTGATCGATCGCTGATGTTGTTGTTTTTACCTTTTCGTCTTTCTGCAGGTGTGGACACCCGAGCCCTCACCAAAAAGATCCGGGAGAAGGGAACCATGCTGGGCAAGCTTATCCCACAAGGCTCCAGCGAGGGCCACATCCCCTACGATGATCCTGGAAAAAGGAACCTGGTGCAGGAGGTGTCCGTGAAGGTGCGTGACGAGTACTGGGGTTTCATGGGGTGGGGGGTAAGAGGGCTAGATATGGCGGCAAAGCAATAATTTGTGGATGTAAATTCAGACCTGAAGTACCGTATTTATCGGGGTATACCGCACGCCGGCGTATAGCGTGCACCCCAAGCCTAGAGGGGAAGTTCAAGGAAAAAAAAATACTTACATTTTGAATGCCCCTTGTCGGTGTCTTGCCCGGCGTCCATCTGCGGCCTTGGTGGTGTCCTCCCCACTTCTCTCGGCTCAGAGCGCGCTGTCTCTGAGCGCCGCCGACATAGACCGAGCCGAGTGGAGGCGGGACAGGGCATGACCGCGAGCGCGGCCGAGCCTAGACGAGTGCGCAGTACAATCGGGTAGGCTCGGCTCGGTCTATGTCTGCGGCACTCAGAGACAACGTGGATTGATGTATGACACACACCCACAATTTTCCCCTGATTTTAAGTGTACGTTATACGCCGATAAATACAGTACATTCATTGGTGACATATTGCAGAAGGATTGTCCTAGGGAGACGGGTGGCACTCTGGGCTGTGGTCATCTTGGATGTTGACTGATTTGGGTCTGACGCTGACACTGTGGCATTTAGTGCTGTGCCCTGGCACTACACTGGGGGCACCTTGGATGGGAGAGAGCCCGGTCATGCTATCATTCTGGGTGTTGTAGCAGCTAGGTGGACAGGTGGTGCTTTGGTACTCTCTTGGGGGCACCTTGGATGAGAAAGCTGTCCTACAAATCTAGGACTGTGCACTGTGTGGCATTTACTGGGCAGCACTAGTACTACACAGAGGGATACCTTGGATGGGAGAACCTAGTCCTAAGGTCTATGGCGTTTACAAGATGGTGTTTGGACCTGGCACCGTGTAGTTGTGGCATTTAGGGGGGGCCATATTACACTTGGGATACCTCCATATAATCGATGGTCCCCTTAGATGGGACAGCCACGTTTTCTGACCATTGTGTGTTGAGCCTGGCACCACACTGTTACATTAAAGGCAATGGGGGTGGGCATTGGATTGGAGAGCCCCTTCGTATGGCCACTGCCATTGCTTGACAATGTTTTAAGCCTGTCTGCACACTGTTTTGGCATTGGGGGGGGGGGGGGGGGGGTTCCTAGTACTGCCCTTGGGGGCACGTTAAGTGGATGTGCACAGGTCTTTGCCCTTTCAGGGGGTGGTTTGAGCTTACCCACCACACTGTTGTGGAATTGAGGGAAATTGGTGGCGCCTTGGTACTGCCCTGGGGCACCTTGGGTGGAAAAGCCTAGTCCTATGCTCTCTGCTATTGCAGTAAGGTATATTGAGCCTGGCAGCACATTGTGTTTCAGCAGGGGCATATACGCTGTCTCCTGGTTCTGCCCTGGGGACACATTGGATGGGAGAGCGCAGTCCTATGGTCTCTTGTTGGGTGGTATGTGGTTCTGCCATTGCACAGCTGTGGCATTTAGGTGGCCATGATATTACGCTGGGGACATCTTGTATGGTTTATGGTCACCATAGATGGCAGTCTATTTGTTCTAACATTGTGTGAGCCTGGCACCACTGTTGTGGCATTGAAGGTGATGGGTGACACCTTAATACTACCCTGTTGGCATCTTGGATGGGAGAACTGAGTCTTGTGGAATCTGCCATTGCCAGGAGGTGTTTGGGCCTGGCAGCGCACTGTTTTGGCAATGAGGGGGATTAGTGCTGTCATGCATTGGGGGGCACCTTGGGTGGGAAAACCTAGTTTTCAGCCTCTTCCATTGCAGGGAGGTTTGTGGGTCCTGGCACTGCACAGTTGGTGGCAGTTAGTGTGCTATGGAATTACATAGAACACCATTGTGTTCAGCCTGGCACCACTGTTGTGGCAAACAGGGCGATGGGTGGCACCTTGAATGGGAGAGCCCAGTCCTATGGCCTCTGCCATTGTAGGAAGGTGTTGCGCTTGACGCTACTGTTGCGAAAATGAGGGAGATGGTTGGCATCCTGAAACTGTCCCGGGCGCACCATGGGTGGGAAAGCCCAGTCATATGGTCTCTGCCATTTTAGGGAGGTGTTGGGCTGTTGTGGGTATAAGGGAGATGGGTGCCATCCTAGTACTGCCTTAGGGGCACCATGGGTGGGAAAGCCCAGTCATATGGTCTCTGCCATTGTAGGGAGGTGTTGGGCTGTTGTGGGTATAAGGGAGATGGGTGCCATCCTAGTACTGCCTTAGGGGCACCATGGGTGGAAAAGCCCAGTCATATGGTCTCTGCCATTGTAGTGAGGTGTTGGGCTTGAAGCCACGTTGTTGTGGGTATGAGGTTGATGGGTGCTTTCCTGGGGGCACCATGGGTGGGAAAGCCCAGTTATATGGTCTCTGCCATTGTAGGCAGGTGTTGCGCTGTTGTGGGTATAATGGAGATGGGTGCCATCCTAGTACTGCCTTAGGGCACCATGGGTGGGAAAGCCCAGTGCTATGGTCTTTGCCATTGCAGGGAGGAATTTGGTTCTGGCAATGCACTGTTTTTGAAATAAATGGAATGGGTGGTGTCTTGCCCTTTGGGCACCTTTGATGAGAAAGCCCAGTCCTATGGTCCTGGGCAGTGCACTGTGTGGCATGAGCAGACTTGTTGCATTGTTCTGTGTGTGGTGGTGACTCTTGTGGTCACCATGTGTTAAGTAGCGATAGTCTGATCTAACCAATCTCTCTGACCCACCAGGAACCGCGTGTTTTCAACCGTGGCGGTGATGTGAAGATCGCGGCCCTGGACTGCGGCCTAAAATACAACCAGATCCGCTGCTTGTGCCAGAGAGGGGCGGAGGTGACCATACTGCCCTGGGACTCTCCCATCAACCATGCAGGTAAGGGGAACCGACACCATGTGTGTACAGGAATCCCGCAGTCATACAATCTGCTGTCCGTGTGTGTGTGTGTGTGTGTGTTTGATGGGGATTGTGCTCTTAGATGCCCCCAAACCGGTCTCCGACCTCTCTACAGCACAGGCGGGGGAAGAAGTGATCTGTACCAAGGTCACTGCAGACTCAGTGCCAGCTACTCTTACCCTCCCTCTGCCAGCTCGATTACACGGGGAAGGAAGTCTCTCCCCCCCCCACGCATTGTTTGACGTGCGGTGAGTCAGTCTATCCCACCGCCGGTGGATTGCCGAGATGGCGCCCTGCCTTTCTAGGTCCGAGGCCAAACCTTATCAGTGGTGTGTTGGCACATAGGGAACATTTTGTATTGCATTGTGAAACATAACACCGTCGTAAGGAACGCGGGACTTCGAAAAATAACAAATCTTGAAAATTGTAATATCAGAAAATTGTGTTTTTTTTTTTTTGTTTGTTTTTTTTATATTTCTGTTAACGTCAATTTCAAAAGTAACTGCTGCTGTAGGGGAAAGAACTCCCATCATGTGCTATTAACCACTTAAGACCCGGACCATTATGCAGGTAAAGGACCTGGCCCATTTTTGCGATTCGGCACTGCGTCACTTTAACTGACAATTGCGCCGTCGTGCGGCGTTGCTCCCAAACAAAATTGGCGTTTTTTTTTTTGTTTTTTTTCCTGACAAATAGAGCTTTCTTTTGGTTGTATTTGATCACCTCTGCGTTTTTTTTTTTTTTTGCGCTATAAACAAAAATAGAGCGACAATTTTGAAAAAAGATTCAATATTTTTAACTTTTTGCTATAATAAATATCCCCAAAAACGATATAAACTTTTTTTTTTTTTTTCCCTATGGTTTAGGCCCATACGTATTCTACCTATTTTTGTTAAAAATAATCGCAATAAGCGTTTATCGATTGATTTGCGCAAAATGTATAGCGTTAACAAAATAGGGGATAGTTTTATGGCATTTTTCTTTTTCCTAGTAATGGTGGCGATCAGCAATTTTTTTATTTTTTTTTGTGACTGCGACATTATGGCGGACACGTCGGACAATTTTTGACACATTTTTGGGACCATTGTCATTTTCATAGTGAAAAGTGCTATAAAAATGCATTGATTACTGTGAAAATGACAATGCAGTTTAGGTGTTAGCCACTAGGGGGTGCTGTAGGGGTTAAGTGTGACCATGTGTTTCTAACTGTAGGGGGGCGGGGCTGGACGTGTGACGTCAGTGATCGTCGTTCCCTATATCAGGGAACAGACGATCACTGACATTGCCACAGAGAAGAACGGGGAAGGTGTGTTGACACTCGCTTCTCCCCGTTCTTCAGCACCTGTGACCGATCGCGGGACACCGGCGGCGGTCAGGTCAGTGGGCGCAGAGCTTTGGACCGGGTCGCGTGCTGGCTGGGCTCTTAAAGGGGATGTATATATTCGCCCTTGTGCCCAGCCATGCCATTCTGCCGACGTATATCGGAGTGCGGCGGACCTTAAGTGGTTTATCTCCTTCTCAAGAGTGAATAATTAATCTTTCCTCATAGCTGAGCTCTTCCATGCCTCTTATCCGTTTAGTTGCCCTTCTCTGCGCTTTCTCCAGTTTCCTGATATCCTTTTTGAGAACTGGTGCCCAAAACTGAACTGCATATTCCAGATGAGACCTTACTAATGATTTGTACAGGGGGGCAAAATGATATCTCTCTCTCTGGAGTCCATACCTCTTATACAAGAAAGGACTTTGATACGATACACTGGCACGGCTTCCGGCAGATGCCGTGCACTGATGCCTGGCTTTTTTTTTCCGCCAGATGCCGTGCGCTGATGCCCGGCTTTTTTTTCCGCCAGATGCCGTGCGCTGATGCCCGGCTTTTTTTTCCGCCAGATGCCGTGCGCTGATGCCCGGCTTTTTTTCCGCCAGATGCCGTGCGCTGATGCCCGGCTTTTTTTCCGCCAGATGCCGTGCGCTGATGCCCGGCTTTTTTTCTGCCAGATGCCGTGCGCTGATGCCCGGCTTTTTTTCTGCCAGATGCCGTGCGCTGATGCCCGGCTTTTTTTCCGCCAGATGCCGTGCGCTGATGCCCGGCTTTTTTTCCGCCAGATGCCGTGCGCTGATGCCCGGCTTTTTTTCCGCCAGATGCCGTGCGCTGATGCCCGGCTTTTTTTCCGCCAGATGCCGTCCGCTGATGCCCGGCTTTTTTTCCGCCAGATGCCGTCCGCTGATCCCCGGCTTTTTTTTCCGCCAGATGCCGTGCGCTGATGCCCGGCTTTTTTTTCCGCCAGATGCCGTGCGCGCAAACGCAGTTTTTTCTTTTGTTAGTCTCTTGCTGATCTGGTCTCCATCAATGTTTTATGTTTAAGTCCTTTCACATCTCTAACCTTCTCTCTGCTCAGTGCGTTTTACAGAAAAAACAGAATATAAGAGATGTCATCTTGTTTCCTGTCTGTCTATATTGTACATTTTTAATGCAGAGAAGAGCTAGAATTATGCTGAGAAGGAAATGTCACACTGAGCCCAGAGAGATGCCGGCAAGATAACCACACATAAAGTACTGGGTGCACCTAAAGTCAACACACTTGTTAGCAGCGAAGGCTTAGGACCGGGCTGAGTTTTATCTGTGTGGGTTATTTACTAAAACTGGAGAGTGCAAAATCTGGTGAAGCCCTGCATAGAAACCAATCCGCTTCCAGGTTTTATTGTCTAAGCTTAATGGAACAAGCTGAAGTTAAAAGCTGATTGGCTACCATGCACAGCTGCACCAGATACTGAGTGCTCCAGTTTAAAGTGGAGTTCCACCCATTTTTTTTATGTTTGTCTGTGCTGCATGTCCTAATCTCAGGCGGCGTACACACGACCGAGGTTCTCGCTGGAAACCAGCGAGAACCTCGCTGGAAGCTGCATTCCAGCGAGGACCTCGGCCGTGTGTACGCTCTCGGCGAGCTTCCCGTCGGGAAGCCCGTCGAGCAGAAATAGAGAGCACGCTCTCTATTTGCTCGACGGCCCGCCTGGATGAACGATGTGTTCTGCCCGTCGAGGTTCTCTGCCGTGTGTACACGGCCTCAGTGTTCAGAATGGACAATTTTTATTTATTTTGTTGCTTCTAAATACCTTTTTATTTTGTAGTCCTTCATTACTTCCTCCTCCTTATTAGCCTAGGCTATTAAGTCACATGACTATTCGCAAGGGTTTCTGGGATAGGCATCATGTTTCCCAGTAGTCCTTTGGAACGTGACTGGAACGTGACTGGAACGTGACTGGAACGTGACTGGAACGTGACTGGAACGTGACTGGAACGTGACTGGAACGTGACTGGAACGTGACTGGAACGTGACTGGAACGTGACTGGAACGTGACTGGAACGTGACTGGAACGTGACTGGAACGTGACTGGAACGTGACTGGAACGTGACTGGAACGTGACTGGAACGTGACTGGAACGTGACTGGAACGTGACTGGAACGTGACTGGAACGTGACTGAAACGTGACTGAAACGTGACTGAAACGTGACTGAGCATGTGCGAGATATGCAAGATATGCAAAGCTGAAATCCAGGAAGTCATACAGTCTGGCTTCATGATTCCCACACTTAAGATGGCCACGGTCTATGCCTAGATTATAAACTAAATGCTGTAACAACCTAACAAAACGGACCTTAGTTTACAGACTAACTTTACTAGAATACATTAAGCTTGTGTATTACAGGGGTATTTATATTTAAAAAGTGAAATTGTGGGTGGAACTCCCCTTTAAGTAAATCTCCCCCAATGTGTACCTGTGGGGGGTGATTTATCCTTTCTGAATGTTCTCGTGTTTGTTGGAAATTCTGACATATTCCAGAATAGAGGGGGAAATCTCCCAGTGGGAATGTTTGTTCCAGTTGCTAGCTATATATTATGCCTTCCCTTCCACAGGGCAGACGTAGAGACATTTCTTCCCCAGTGGGACACTAATATTAAATTAAAAGCTAAAAATGTAATTTGTTCCTCCCTTTCTCCGCTCTCATCAACAACCGATTTCGTTGAAAAATAGGGTAGAGGAAAATAGGATTATCACGGTGCCACAAAGAGAAACCAAAGTATAAAAACAATTGAATATAAAAAGTTTGTTAGATACAAAAAGAGCGCCTATTTAAACGCATTAACTGTACAATGGGAGCAAAACGTCATAATACAGACAAATGGTCAGGTCTTCCCGACTAGTTTCGCCAAACCTTTGGCTTCATCAGGGCATTATGACGCAACCAGCTCAATACATAGCTGTAGAAAAACAGATTTTTCTTTATCGTACATCACGGGACACAGAGCGCATAGCCATTACACTTGGGTTATATGGGTACCTTCAGGTGTGGACACTGGTGTAATCAATTTCACAGGAAGTTTCCTCCCTATATAACCCCCTCCCACTGGGAGTGCTTCAGTTTTTTCGCCAGTGTCTTAGGTGTTGGTCACGTCTAGCTGTCCCTCGGAGGTCTCGGGACCCAGGATAGCTAGCCGGATCCGTCCGAAGTGCTTCAAAGCCAAGGTGTACGGTACCCGGGCCCTGCTGGAGTGGGGTTTTGCCTATAATGCCTCTCCTTGGAGGGCTGGATTCTGGGCTCCAGTGCCTTAGTCTCTTCCAAGAACTAAACGCTACTGATGCCAGGATGCTATATAGGTCCAGGGGTGTGGGTTCCTTAACACAGGACCCCGGTCCCTGAAGGTCCAAGACAGTACCCACGGAGATGGGGGAAGGCTGGGCCTCTTGCAGTTTGCAATACCCTGCGGCGTGGAGCAGGTAAGAGGGAACCTGCGGGACTTGGTTCGACAGTAGGTATCCCCCTGGGGGTTCTGGGTTGGCTAATGGTATGCTTGTGCATCAGCCACTATCTCCACTATGTCTGTTGAGGCAGGATGGGATGTACTAATGTTTACCCAGATAACATGTAGATATATATATGCTTTTAAAAGATATGTATTTTGCTACTCCCCCCAGATTTGCCTGTTAGCATGATACTGCAGCCCCACGTGTATAGAGAGGAAGGGCTGACAAAACTCCTGTTCCTAGGAAGCCTAGGGAGACAGCTTCCTCTATGTGTGCACTACAAAGATAGTGGCTTACCAGGTGTCTGTGTTCTAGCGCTGGTCCGGGCTTCTCCTCTGCTCTCTGCTTCCTCCATGTTGGTTTCAGCGTGGGGGGGCGCGCGCGTGCGCGCCGCCTTTTACAACGTCAGCGGGCGTGGGGGGGGCGGGCCAGCAGCGTCAGTCTCAGATAAAGCAAAAAAGCATTTCCTGGCTGGTCATTCTCTCCTGAGAGCAGTGGAGAGTGAGGACAGAGCGCGCAGCTGAGCCAGTTCTGGCTAACAGTGACACCCAGTGGTGGTTTGTGGATCTTCAGGTCTGGACTTAAAAGTCCACACTGACAAAAAAAAATATATATATTTTTTTGCTTAAAGGGACTCAGCCTTAGATCCGACAGTATCTGAGTCGGTGCAACCTTGGACTCCAGCTAACGGGCATTGGTGTGGCAATACTCACAGGGCTTTCCTCTGTATTGCCGCCTTCTCAGGCGTATGAAAATTTTGAAAAGATTTTACATAGCCTGTCCTTATTAATGTTTCACTTCTAGCTACAACAGTTGGGTGTTGGCTGTAGGGGTGTCTCAAGGTTGTGCAATGGCTCCCAAGGGATCAGGACCAGCTAAGGCTGCAAAAGGTGCCAAAAAAGTAAAGGGGTCTCCAACGGGGTCAGATGATTTGGGCCAGGCTCCAGTGGTCCCACCCTCACCAGATAGACCACCGAACAGCATCGTGCAGGAGCCATTGAGGGTGCTAGGGGCAGAGGCGGCCCCCAATCAACCCATTCCCGTTTATGTTACGGAAGAAATGCTAGAATCCACCCTGGGTGGGCTAGAGAAAAGGTTAACTGCTTTAATTGCCCGCTCTTTGCCGGGTGGCAAACGGGCTAGATCCCCGTCACCTAAAACGGTGTGTTCAGATGCAGAGGTCCTCTCTTCGGAGGAATTGGACCCACAGGGGGATCAAGCGGACCTGAGTCCTGACGGGTCAGACATTGAAGATTCCACTATAGATGAAATTTTTTCGGCTTCTCAAGCAGAGAGCCTGTGGATCCAGTCTCTGACGGATATGGTTCGCACTGCTTTTAAACTTCCAGTGTCAGAACAATTAGCCCCCGCGGTATCCTCTTTAGGTTCCTTGAAGGCACCATTGGGTGGTGCATCTTTCCCGGTTCACCCCCTTCTGGAGAGCGTGATTTTTCAAGATTGGGCTCGACCTGATAGGATTTTTATCCCTCCTAAAAGGTTTACCATTCTCTATCCTATGGAAGAAGAATTTGCAAAGAAATGGGCACTCCCTACCGTGGACGCAGCCATTTCCTGCGTAAATAAATCCCTGACCTGTCCGGTGGAAAATGTCCAGGTGTTTAAAGATCCAGTCGACAAAAAATTGGAGACCCCACTGAAGGCTTCTTTTACCACAGTAGGTGCCGTGGTTCAGCCAGCAGTGGCAGCCATTGGCGTTTGTCAGGCTTTAAAGGATCAGACTAAACAGATATTAAGGGACATACCGGCTCAGCAAGCTCGTGAATTGGCTGACCTCCCAAGAGCTCTCTGCTTTGCAGTAGATGCTATTAAGGACTCCGTTCAACAGGCGTCCCGTTTATCTCTGCTGTTGGTTCATATGCGTCGCCTTTTGTGGCTAAAAAACTGGTCAGCAGAGGCACCCTGCAAAAAGCTTTTAGCAGGATTTCCCTTTCATGGTGGGAGACTATTCGGTGAAGACCTAGATAAATATATCCAGACCATATCAGGTGGTAAAAGTTCTTTCTTGCCCATCAAGAAAAGATCACGTGGGCCCGCATTAAAGCGACAGGCCTTCGCAGGCTCGGCCCCTTCAACTTCCCGTCAGTATCGACGGCCTCCCGGGCGTTCGGCATTTAATAGCCGCCCACAAGGACAAGCCACGACAGGCAAGAGGCCATGGTCTCGCAAGCCGGTTAAACCAGTCCTTAAGTCAGATTCATGAAGGGGCGCCCCCACTCTCTTGGGTGGGGGGAAGGCTTCGGTTCTTCTCCGAAGTGTGGAAGACCAGAATTCCCGACTCTTGGGTAAGATCCGTGGTAACCACGGGCTACAAGCTAGGGTTTCGGGAAGTCCCCCCTCCTCATTTTCAGGGGTCAAGTCTTCCAAGCGACCCATTAAAGAGGGCCTCTCTTGCAAAAGCATTGGATCGTCTCTTACTCCAAGGAGTAATCGTAGAAGTACCAACCCAGGAATGGGGTCTGGGATTCTACTCCAACCTTTTCATAATACCAAAGCCCAATGGCGACGTCAGGCCTATCTTGGACCTCAAACGCCTAAATCGCTTTCTAAACATTCAGACCTTTCGTATGGAGTCCATACGTTCGGTGGCAGCCAGCCTACATCAAGACGACTTTCTAGCATCTATAGACATAAAAGATGCGTATCTGCACGTGCCGATCTACCCGGCACATCACAGGTTTCTTCGGTTTATGATAGATCACCGCCATTACCAGTTCGTAGCCCTCCCTTTCGGGTTGGCAACAGCTCCGCGGGTATTCACAAAGGTGTTAGCCCCGGTGCTAGCCGTCCTAAGGACAGAAGGCATTTTAGTCTTGGCATACTTGGACGATCTTCTGGTTATCGACAGCTCAACCTCCAACCTCAATCAGGCAGTAGGTCGCACAGTTCAGCATCTAGAGGAATTCGGATGGATTGTAAATCTAGAAAAATCGGTATTGAAACCCACAAGGCAGTTGGAATATCTAGGCCTTCGGCTAGATACAGACTGCCAGAGGATAATTTTACCTCAAGCAAAGATCAGATCAATAGCCCAAGCAGTTCAAATGATCTTAGGCAAGAAGAGGCCGACTATTCGCCTATGTATGCGACTGCTGGGGAAGATGGTGGCCGCCTTCGAGGCTGTGCCCTACGCCCAGATCCATACCAGATATCTTCAGGCAGCCATTCTCTCTGCTTGGAACAAGTCCATTCAGGCGTTAGATCGTCCGTTAGTGCTCTCCCCGAAGGTCCGGCGCAGCCTGTCTTGGTGGCTGGTCTCTCAAAATTTGTCAAAAGGGAAATCCTTTTGCCCCATCTCGTGGAAGATAGTATCCACGGATGCCAGCCTGTTAGGTTGGGGGGGCAGTTCTAGAAGAACAGACCCAGCAAGGGCTGTGGTCGGGGGCAGAGAAACTGCTTCCCATCAATATCTTGGAAATCAGAGCTGCTCGACTGGCCCTGATCGCCTGGACTCTCCCCCTTCAGGGTCTGCCAGTAAGGATACAGTCCGACAACGCCACTGCGGTGGCATACATAAACCACCAGGGGGGCACGAAGAGCCCAGCAGCCCAAAGAGAAGTAAACCTGATTTTCTCATGGGCCGAAGCCCATGTACCCTGCATCTCGGCGGTGTTCACCCCAGGGATAGACAATTCTCAAGCAGATTTTTTGAGTCGTCAACAGTTGCTCCCGGGGGAATGGTCGCTTCACCCCCAGGTATTCCAAGAGATTTGCCAAAGATTTGGAGTCCCAGACGTGGACATTATGGCAACGAGATCCAACAAAAAGTTGGACAAATTCATATCCCGAGCCAGGGATCCCTCGGCCTACGGGACCGATGCCTTGGTTTGCCCTTGGCACCAGTTTTCTCTTCTGTATGCGTTCCCTCCACTGCAGATGATTCCCCGCCTTCTACGGAGAATCCGGGTGGAGCGCAGGCCTGTGATCCTGGTGGCTCCAGCCTGGCCCAGGAGGGCTTGGTACGCACTCATCGTGAAGATGTCAGTCGGGGCGCCGTGGCCGCTCCCCCTGCGCCCAGATCTGCTGTCTCAAGGCCCAATCTGCCATCCTGCTTCACAGCAGCTAAATTTGACGGCTTGGCAGCTGAATCCCTAATTCTTAAGGGCAGAGGCCTCTCAGATCAGGTCATAGCTACGTTGATTCAGGCTAGGAAACCGGTCTCCAGAAATATTTATTACAGAGTCTGGAGAACCTATGTGGAGTGGTGCGAGTCTCAAAAATGGCATCCTCGAAAGTTTTTTATTGACGGGATCTTGCGATTCCTCCAGGTTGGCGTTGACAAAGGGTTGGCTCTTAGTACTCTAAAGGGGCAGGTGTCGGCTTTATCAATATGGTTTCAAAGACCCTTGGCCACCCATTCGCTTATGAAAACCTTCTTGCAGGGGGTCTTGCATGTGAATCCCCCTATTAGAGCTCCCCTCTGCCCCTGGAATTTAAATCTGGTCTTGTCAGCTTTACAAAGGCAGCCGTTTGAACCTCTGACAGAAATCCCTCTTGTGCTACTAACCCGAAAGTTAGTTTTCTTGGTGGCTATGGCTTCAGCCAGAAGGGTTTCCGAGCTGGCAGCCTTATCATGCAGGGAGCCATACCTTATTCTGCATAAGGACAGAGTGGTTCTGCGGCCTCAACCTTCTTTCCTTCCTAAGGTCATATCCAGTTTTCACTTGAATCAGGACCTAGTCCTACCTTCCTTCTTTCCTACTCCCCAGTCCAGAGAGGAAAGACGGCTTCATACTTTGGACGTGGTTCGAGCCATGAGGGTCTATCTCAAGGCTACAGAGAAGATTCGGAAAACAGATGTGCTTTTTGTTCTTCCGGATGGCCCCAAGAAGGGTCAGCCGGCTGCCAAGTCTTCCTTGGCTAGGTGGATTAAGCAGCTGATTTTTCAGGCCTATGGTCTGAAGCGCGTTCCACCTCCCTTATCAGTTAAAGCCCATTCTACGAGGGCCATGAGTGCCTCCTGGGCGGCACACCATCAGATCTCTATGGCACAGGTTTGCAAGGCGGCAACCTGGCCTTCCGTACATACGTTAACTAAATTTTATAAGTTGGACGTTGCAAAGAGTACGGACGCAGCTTTTGGGCAGGCGGTCCTACGGGCAGCAGTATAGAATCCTCTGGCCCGGTTCACGCCCCCTTGTTTTTCTGTTGATGGAGCCATGTTTTCTCCTGACAATGTTTTTATTTGGCTATTCTTGGCCTTACGGTCTCCCTCCCTTCATAGAGCATTGCTTTAGGACATCCCAAGTGTAATGGCTATGCGCTCTGTGTCCCGTGATGTACGATAAAGAAAAAAGGATTTTTAATAAACAGCTTACCTGTAAAATCCTTTTCTTGAAGTACATCACGGGACACAGAGCTCCCACCCCTCTTTTGGGGAACATTGTGTAACCTCGGGAGAATTGCTTGCTACAAAACAGAAGCACTCCCAGTGGGAGGGGGTTATATAGGGAGGAACTTCCTGTGAAATTGATTACACCAGTGTCCACACCTGAAGGTACCCATATAACCCATATGTAATGGCTATGCGCTCTGTGTCCCGTGATGTACTTCAAGAAAAGGATTTTACAGGTAAGCTGTTTTTTAAAAATCCTTTTTTTTTTTTTACAATTATTACAAAAATAGATACATATATAAATTCATTAATTTTTTTTTATAATGTGGCTAGAATAAATGGCGGAGCAAGTAAGGCCAAGATTCAAAATAAGGTCCAGAATAGCTCATCCCCCCGAAAGTCCCACGTGCTGCAGTACACATCAACAACCCCAATGGGATACTGATAGAATGGTAAACAACCTACTCGCTGTTCCCACAAGGACCAATCAGGAAACCACGGACCCCCAGGTAAAAGGAGTGGGCTCTGTGGATCCGATCCACGTCATAATCCCCTGATGAAGCCAAAGGTTTGGCGAAACTAGTCAGGAAGACCTGACAATTTGTATTGTGAGGTTTTGCTCCCATGTTCATATTGTACTGTTAATGCGCTTAAATAGACTTTTTTTAATCTCTTTTTGTATCTAATAAACGTTATATATTTGTTTTTTTATACTTTGGGTTCTCTTTGTGGCACAGTGATAATCCCATTTTTCTCTACCCTTTTTTTTCAAGCAAGGGATGAGGTGTCGTATCCATTTTAGGACTTTCGACCACTAATTGTCCATCTGGTTTTTTTTTTTTTTTAATTCATTTATTTTTATTTTTGTTTTATAAAATAGCAAAGATCAACAGTAAGTTTATACAGTAGGTTCACACTCGAGTTACAAAGATGGTAAGCAAGATACCAAGATAATACACCTCCCTATTAGATTAGACTGTTAGATATTAAAACCTGGTGTCGATCAAGTTGGCTGTATATATCGTATTTCCCATCTCCCTTTCCCCCCCACCCTTCCCTACCCCGTGGGAGCATACATTAGTGGTGTCGTCTTGGCAGGTTTATCATGCCTCGTGGCAATTGATGTCGGGAGGTATTAGGGTCTAAAAGAGGGGGGCTGTTCACTAAACTGGAGTTCCTACTGAGCTATCTACCTGGGCTAGGCTTCAATAATAAGATTCGCAGTGGTCCTGGGATGATGGCGTTAGGTGTCGCTGCCTGGGGTTCATGGTCACCTACTACCATAGCCCCCATAATTTGGCAAATTTGCCATAGTTCCCTTGCTTGGTGTAGTACACTTGTTCGTTTGAAATTGTTTGATTCATAACTAGAAGCCAGTTATCTATCGTTGGAGGGGCCTGTGCTTGCCATTTTTGAGCAATTATTTTGCGCGCCTGGAATAGGCATCTTAGAATGGCTTCAAGGGTGCCTTGCGGCACCCTAGTGTTATCCATGCATCCCAAGAGACAAATCCTAGCTTCTGATTCCAGTGCCGTTCCGAATTTATCATTAATCCGATCTGTAACTCCCACCCAGAAGCTATATAGTTTAGGGCACTTCCAGACCATGTGCATAAGGTCTCCCTTGTCTTTGCATCTTGGGCATTCATTATTTGACCTCCACCCTAATCTAAACATTTTATGGGGGGTGTAGTAAACCCTGTATAGCAAAAATAAGTGAGAAAGTCTTTGAGCCGGGGCAATGGACACTAAAGTGCCCTGTTGGAGAATCTTGCTCCACTGTTTAGGGGAGATCGTTCCCAGGTCGCTCTCCCAGGCCATTCTGCTCTTTTGGGGGCCTTCTTTACTTAGTGCCCTTATGCCCAGGTTTCTATACATCTCGGATATTAGGCCCTTGGTTGTTGTTGCCTTAATTACCGAAAAAAGGGCGGTAATCTGTGCCCAGATAACCATATGAGGTCCGAATTGGGCTTGTATGGCATGACGGATCTGGAGATATTTAAAAAAGGTTTTATTGGAAATTTTAAACTCGTTTACTAATTCTTGGAATGACTTCATAATGTTACCCTCGAACAAGTGTTTCAGCCGACTTATACCTTTACTCGTCCATTCGCTCGATGTCTCAATACTTACTACCTCCTGTATTTTGTTGTTGTTCCAAAGAGGGGAAAATTCTGAGGGACCAGCATACCCCAATATTGCTTTTGCTGTGTGCCATGATTTAGGCATCTGGTTTAAATACACTTTATTTTAGGTGTCATCACTGGGTCTCTGCACTTCTCTATATGCAATGCAGGCAGATCATGACTGGTGGGAGGGGACAGTCTGTACATCTCAGTGTGTCCATCGTTTCTTGTTTCCTTTACTCTGTGCGATTTTCTTTCCTCCAGACTTTGATGGGCTATTTCTCAGTAATGGTCCTGGAGATCCGCTCTTCTGCAAGGAGTCTGTCCAGAACATCAAAAACTTCATGAATGAAGAGCAACCAAAACCGGTGTTTGGAATCTGCCTGGGGCACCAGATCCTGTCCTTGGTCATCGGGGCCAAGACCTACAAGATGAAGTAAGCATGGATTGTGGGGGGCGGGGGGCTTTTGGGTACTCTTTGGAGGTAGCTCCTCTGTAAACTCATTGTTGGCTTTGTTAGTCAAAATCTATTGTGAGATTTACCTCTACTTCTTCCTTACTACATAACTTGGGTGCCAATGGGGACAAGGGGGGGGGGGGGGGCAACTGGTCAGAGGACCCTTCCTCAGATGGCGGGTCTGGTAATACAAAGACCTTGTTTGTCTGCTCTATTGGATATTCTAGGTAAAGGGGTTGTAAAGGTTGATGTTTTTTCACCTTGCATCCTGACGATTAAAAATAATGCATTGAAAATTGGCATTTTACCTGATCAGTTTCTCCTCTTTTAATTATCCTGGGCAGAAGAGGTGATCTTCCTCAGATGGAGTACCTGGTATGTCTGCTCCTATAGTTATTCTAGATAATATAGAATTCAGGTGCCACCCTAGCAGGTGGGCATGCTCAGATGGGGGTCTGGTAATTCGAGGACAGTTTTTCTGCTCTGTGGTTACTCTGGGTAATGTAGAGTGCAGGCATAAACATGGCAGGCGATGTTCCCCATTTTGAACGTTTGATTATACAAGAACCTGGTGTTGTTCTTTGTAATGTAGACTGCAGGTGGCAACTTGGCAGGAGGGCAGGCAGTGTTCTTTAGATAGCGCTTTGTTTGGACAGGGACTTGGGTTGTCTGCTCTATGGTTATTCTGGGTAATTTAGAGTTCAGGTGGCACCATGGCAAGAGGGTAGGCAATTTTTTCTCATGGAAGACTGGTTATACAAGTATCTGGTTGGTCCTGTTCTATTGTTCTGGGTAATGAAGAGTGCAGGTGGCACCATGCGTGGAGGTCTGGTTTCCTCATGTGGAGGTCTGGTTTCCTCATGTGGAGGTCTGGTTTCCTCATGTGGAGGTCTGGTTTCCTCATGTGGAGGTCTGGTTTCCTCATGTGGAGGTCTGGTTTCCTCATGTGGAGGTCTGGTTTCCTCATGTGGAGGTCTGGTTTCCTCGGGTGGAGGTCTGGTTTCCTCGGGTGGAGGTCTGGTTTCCTCGGGTGGAGGTCTGGTTTCCTCGGGTGGAGGTCTGGTTTCCTCGGGTGGAGGTCTGGTTTCCTCGGGTGGAGGTCTGGTTTCCTCGGGTGGAGGTCTGGTTGGTCTGCACTTATGGTTATTCTGGGTAATGTGTGGAGGTGCTACTATGGCAGGAGGGCAGGCAGTGTTCCCCAAAATGGTCTAGTTATAGGTGGACCTGGTCCTTAGGTTTTTTTGGGGTAATGTAGAGGTGCCCTTCACTAGTAATAGATTAATTTCACTTCCTGGAGGGTGGCATTGAGAGGGTGCTGTTCTCAGCTCTGATTCATCTTCTACACAGGTATGGGAACCGCGGCCATAACCAGCCGTGTATCCACGAGGGCTCCCGAAGATGCTTCATCACCTCTCAGAATCATGGCTACGCTGTCGACCCCAAAACCTTACCAGAAGGCTGGTCACCGCTCTTTACCAACGCCAATGATGAGTCCAATGAGGGCATCATTCACGACTCCAAACCGTTCTTCAGGTGGGTGAAGCTTCTTTCTTTAATGGCTGCGGATGGAATGTTCAGAAGATCTTGTGTAACCTTCTTGAGCAGAAATTCATTATGGGGGTCTCCTGGTTTGCTCTTCCAGTGTGCAGTTCCACCCTGAGCACCGTGCTGGCCCCATGGACTTGGTGTGTCTGTTTGATGTCTTCTTGGACACCGTGAAGGATATAAAGGCTGGGAAAGAGGGAGGAGTCACAGGTGAGTTGCCCATCATGGCGGGAGGAAGGGGACCACCAATATAGCGAGTGGTGGATTAATTCACAGCAAACATGATTACAGCTGTCCATCTTATGCTCTCTCTTCCAGTGAAGCAGCGGCTGGATGATCTCCTCACATACAAAGACTCTCCCAGCGAGTCGGAAGTGATTGCCTGCAGACCTCGTAAAGTGCTGATCCTGGGCTCTGGGGGGCTCTCTATCGGCCAGGCTGGGGAGTTTGACTACTCTGGATCCCAGGTAACGTCTCCAATAGGAAACCTTTCCAGAAAGCCATGCAGGGTGCTATTTCTACTCCTTAAATACTAATGTCTTGGCGGCCATGTTTACCTTGTAAGTGAGTAAGGATGTCTGATATTCTAGATGGGCGTCATGGGGGACCCGGTTGATTAGGGGTACTAGCCAGGCAACAGATGTCTTTCAGAAGGGCATTGATCGTGGCGGCTCCCATGTGTGTCTGTAAGGAAAGTGTAACGAAACATCTGACCCTTAAATATAAGATTGTCATTTCTTACTGCATTCCGGACCCCCCTCTGTGGTTGCACATTGGAGAGCGAACTAATTCACCTCTGAGAGTACCCTGGTTGTTGGGTGCAAAGCCTTGTGGGTTGGTGGGTGTAGTGTAGAGGTCGACCGATATATCGGCCGATATTTTGCGTTTTTTAATTAAAGCGGAGCTCCACCCTGATATATATATTTTTTTTAAAAATCTGAAAAAAATAAATAAAAATGAAATGGGAAAAAAAAAAAAAAATACTCACCCTAAATAGGCTGTTGCTATGCGGAAGTCCCGAATCTGCCCTCACGATCTGCGGTGCTGTTTTCTTCCTCCTCCTCTTCGTGTCTTCTTGTGAATGGGCCGCGCTGCATTCTGGGAACTGTGTGTATCCCAGAAAGCAGCCGGACCATTCACAAAGCGCCGCGTCGCTCGCACATGCGCAGTAGGAAACGGGCAGTGAAGCCGCACGGCTTCACTGCCTGTTTCCCTGACTGTGGATGGCGGTGCCGGGATCGAGGATCGGCATCGGCGGGGGCCGTCAGCGCGGGCGCCTAGGACAGGTAAGTGTCCTTATTCAAAGTCAGCAGCTACACTGTTAGTAGCTGCCGACTTTGAAAAAAAAAAAAAAAAACGCGGGTGGGTGGAGCTCCGCTTTAATCGGCATAGGCCGATTTGTGCTGTAAGAAAAGCCGTTTTTTTATTTTTATTTTTTTTTTAACTTTAGCAGCACGACTTGCAAAAAGCTTCTATAATAGAAGTCCATGCAAGTTGCCTGAAGTTTCCCGTGGAGGAGAAAAGTTACAATGTTGCTACTTATCAATTAACTGAACTCTGTGAAGGAGAGTTCTCAGTTTAACCATTTAAAGGCTAAATCTTTTTTACACTTGGTGCTTACAAGTAAAAATCCTGTATTTTCTGCTGAAAAATCACTTGGAACCCCCAAACATTATATATATTTTTTTATTTTTTTTACAATATTTAATGTTACACGGTATTTGCGCATCGGTCTTTCAAACGCATTTTTTTGGGAAAAAATATGCTTTAACAAATAAAGAAACTAAACAGTAAAGTTAGCCTATTTTTTTTTTCGTCCAAAAGTTTTCATTACCTGTTTTTGTGTATTGGATTTATATATATATATATATATTTTTTATATATCTAAATTACACATACAAGTGCACTGATTGGAGGCTTGTTGTATTTAAATGTAAGAAATGTTCTGTATTACTTAGCAGGGCAATAATGGAACTTCCGCTTTTCCGAATCCCCCTCTCCGGTGTCACATTTGGTACCTTTCAGGGGGGAGGGGGGGGCAGATACCTGCGTAATCCAAGGTATTTGCTCCCTCTTCCGGGCATAGATCACTGCGGTGACTGTGGTGACCTACACCACATCTACACCACATCTGGTGCTTAATCCGCCCCCAGCTTTCTTCTGGGAGACGCACAGGTCCCAGAAGACAGCAGGGACCAGTGGGATTGCGCAGCGCGTCTTGCGCATGCACAGTAGGGAACCAGGAAGTGAAGCCGCAAGGTGGTGGCCGAAGCACCCGAGGGAGAGATCGGCTTTGGGTGCCAGCATTGTGGCCACCCACGACAGGTAAGTGTCCATATATTAAAAGTCAACAGCTGCAGTATTTGTAGCTGCTGACTTTTATTTATTTTTTCCGCAGAACTCCGCTGCCTAAACACTGGACCATCATTCTAGCAGCGCTATTTGGCTGCTAGCGGGGTGCTTATATCCCAGCTAGCGGCTGATTAAGGGGTTAAATGCTCCCATGTAGC
This sequence comes from Rana kukunoris, assembly GCA_029574335.1. NCBI lineage: Eukaryota > Metazoa > Chordata > Amphibia > Anura > Ranidae > Rana > Rana kukunoris. The sequence continues at coordinate 65,658 of JAJQKJ010001332.1, forward strand.
ACCACTGCAGAAGCGCTTTGCAGGCGTTCATCTCAATGAGCAGGAGTGGTGGAGGAGCCGCTCCAAAGATGCTGCTTGCAGGACTTTTCTTTAATGTCCTGCCAGCGCACCGCCTCAATGTGAAAGCACTCGGGCTTTCAGACTGAGACTGCAAGGGAGCAGTTTTGCAGGCACTTTACAGGTGCTATTTTTAGCCCAAAAGTGCCTGAAAACGCCCCAGTGTGAAAGGGGTCTAACTGTTAGATTTTATGAGATGAAGGGGGGGGGGGGGATCGGCTTAACTTATCGGCATCATAAATCGGCTATCGGCCGCCGCGATTTCTGAATATCGGCATCGGCCAGAGAAAAACCCATATCAGTCGACCTCTAGTGTAGTGCTGTGGTTGCAGTCAGGGCATCCAATTTAGCGGTGGTTGTAGGGCCGGGGCCCCTGGTTGGTGGGTGCAGACACAGTTGGATTGGTGAGTGCAGTGCTGTAAAGCCCTAGTTGGCAATAGCTGCAGAGCTGGAAATGCACCATGGATAGCAGCAGTGGCAAAGCCAGTACAACACCCTTGTTTGCATTCATTGCTGGGTTCCCTGATCGGTGCTGAGCGAGTTGGGTTGGTTTGTGGTGTGCTGGGATGCCCTGGCTAGCAATAGCTGCAGAGCTGGTGGGCACCATGGATGGCAATAGTTGTAAAGCTACTGGGACACCCCTGTTTACATCTATTGCAGACCCATTGTGCACTGGTTGGTGGGTGCAGAGCCAGTTGGGTCAGTGAGTGGTGTGCTGAGATGCCATAGTTGGCAATAGCTGCAGAGCCGGGGGGCACCATGGATGGCAGTAGTTGTAAAGCCGGTGTGGGACACCCTGGTTGGTGGTGTTTGCAGAATTGGGGTGCCCTGGTTGACAATAGTTGCAGAGCCGGTTGAGTCAGTGAGTGCAGTGCTGGAGTGCCCTGGTTGGCAATAGCCAACCACGGATGACAGTAGTTGTAAAGCCAATGGGACACCCTTGTTTGCATTCATCGCAGAGCCGGGGTGCACTGGTTGGGTGCAGAGCCAGTTGGGTCGGTGAGTGGTGTGCTAGGATGCCCTGGTTAGCAATAGCTGCAGAGCTGGTGGGCTCCATGGATGACAATAGTTTTAAAGGCAGTGGGACACACTGATTGGCTGTGGTTGCTGCAGTGCACTGATTGGTGGGTGCCGTGAACCGTGTGAAATGGCCATCTATATTGGGCCTATGCACTTGGTGGTCTGGATTTTGACTTCACCAACAAAAAAAAGGAGCTGACGTGCCTGATGGGTTTGTAAATGCAGTGTCGGGACACCCTGGTTAATAGTGTCTGCAGGGCTGGAATGCAGTAATTGCAAAAGCGGCAGGGTGCCTTGGTTGGCAGTGTTTGCAGAGCTAGGGTGCCCTGACTGGTGGCTGCAAAGCTTGGGTAGGTTTGTGAATGCAGTGCTTGGGTCCCCTGGTTGGTGGTGGTTGCAGAGCTGGGGCACCCTGATTGGTGGCTGCATAGCTAGGTGGGTTTATTGGTGCAGTGCCTGGGTGCCCTGGTTGGTGGTGGGTTGGCATATAGAATAAATATTCCAGCACATCTTTTTAGCTTTAAATCCACATCTTCTTATTTTTTTAATCTTTTTTTATTCTTTTAATTGCTTGTGACCTGACATCGTCTGACTTCCCACAATCCTCTTCTCTGTCCAGGCCATTAAAGCGCTGAAAGAGGAAAACATCCAGACGGTGCTGATAAACTCCAACATTGCCACGGTGCAGACCTCCAAGGGGCTTGCGGACAAGGTGTACTTTCTGCCGATCACGGCGGACTATGTAACACAGGTAGGTGTAATCAGAAACCAAGGTACTGGCGATTTTTGTTCCTGTTGATCTCCTCTGACCCTTCTACTTCCTTTTACAGGTGATAAAGAGTGAGAGGCCGGATGGCGTTCTCCTGACATTTGGTGGTCAGACGGCTCTGAACTGTGGGGTGGAGCTGACGAAACGCGGAGTGCTGGAGAAGTACAATGTGCGTGTCCTGGGCACCCCGGTGAAGTCCATTGAGATGACTGAAGACCGGAAGATCTTTGTGGAGAAGATGGAGGAGATTGGGGAACATGTGGCACCAAGCGAGGCCGCCTCCTCGTTGGAGCAGGTAATGAAGTGCTTGGTATGGGGGGCAGGGGGTCACTGCCCTATGGAGGCTCAGTATTGCCTCCCAATATCCTCAGGCTATTCTTACTTGGCTGATAACTTGACTCTAATGACCACTTTTTGTAATATTTTTTTTTCCCTCCTCCTTTAGGCTCAGGCTGCCGCGGACCGTCTGGGGTACCCGGTCTTGGTACGTTCGGCCTACGCACTTGGTGGACTGGGCTCTGGCTTCGCCAACACAAGGGAGGAGCTAACGTCCCTGGTGTGCCAGGCATTTGCCCACACCACACAGGTCCTGGTGGACAAGTCGCTGAAGGGATGGAAGGAGATTGAGTATGAGGTGGTAAGAGACGCCTACAACAACTGCATAACGGTAAGTAGACCTTTGTACATCGCCCAACTTGTTAGATGTGGAGCTTTTGGATAGGAAGGTCTCAGAATTAAGACTCTGATTCTCTCTCCCTCTCTCTAGGTGTGTAACATGGAGAACGTGGACCCTCTGGGTATCCACACCGGGGAATCCATAGTGGTGGCGCCCAGCCAGACACTGAATGACTACGAGTACAACATGCTACGCAACACTGCTATCAAGGTGATCCAGCACCTGGGCATTGTGGGAGAGTGCAACATCCAGTATGCCCTGAACCCACACTCTGAGCAGGTAAAGGACTAGTATGGTGTAACGGTCACCACCATCCAACCACGACAAGCTTATCTGACACACTGCGACAATCCTGCATACACGATCCATTCCATTTCCCATAATAACCGAGACACAAGCTCTGGTACTGGTTTCAAAATGAATGAACACTTTAATGGTTTCTTAGCTTTTTATACAGTACAAGATGTTACAGTTAATCACAGGACAATGCAATCTCCACCCCCCTATTCACACACTGAGGCTAATTGTCTAATCAGTAGCTAGACATTTGAGCACTGCATCATCAAAAGACTTCAATTAACCTTTTGAATAATACACAATCACAGATAATCTTAACACACATATAAGGAACCTCAATACATTCTAAAAGGCATACAGGTAATTATCTCCGAGACGTTCCGTCCCTGACACATTTATTAACCCGCCGAACACAATGGAAAGGTATTTCACAAGCCCGGCTTCACTTAGCATTTCAAAAGCCTATTATACAGAGGGATGAGTCAGTGTCTTGTTGACCTGGTCTCAAGTCAACATGAACTCCTTGTAATAATCCAGTCCTGCAATATGAATGATTATTAATGTCCCATCTCATGTAATATATGAATTATGATCCTATTAGCCACCCTACGCCTACAAGGGCACAGGGTGGACTTCGACCCAGGAGTTATTAGTGTCCCTGGCACAGGAGTATCTCTCATCCTTCCAAAGACTCTGGTTGTCAGTTCATTCCGTTACACATGGTATCCTGAAATGGACCTTGCCCATGCATGGAGCCTCCCTCTTGGCTTCAATGTGTCACCTGTTCATATTCTGTTCTTCGCAGTATTACATCATCGAGGTGAACGCGCGACTCTCCCGCAGCTCGGCCCTGGCAAGCAAGGCTACCGGATACCCCTTGGCATATGTGGCAGCCAAACTGGCATTAGGGATCCCTCTTCCAGTTCTCAGGTATGTCCTCTACTAGCTCCCCATCAGTCTTGAAATTTGGATGCTGCTGTAAATCCACCACATGACCACAGTATGCCTTTTTCTCAAGTTCTCAAGCACATTTTTTCCCCCCACCTTGATGACTTTAACGTTGCAGGAGAGACCTAAAACTGTTATCGTGTGTTCCTAGTTCAGTTTTTGTTAAACTGGAAAATTAGTCGAAATCACAGTAGCCATAATTGGTTATTGGGGGGCAACACTTGGTCTGGGCTTGTAAGCTTCAGCAACCTCTAGTATACGAAAGATTTTTTTTATCTCCTGCATGTTGAACCCCTTCCTATCTTTCCAGTACAGCGGAACCCCGGATTGCGAGTAACGTGGTTAACGAGTGTTTCGTAATACGAGCACTGTATTTTTAAAAATCCTGACTCGGTTTGAGAGTGTCTCGCAAAACCGAGCAGGATTCAAGCCACAGCGGTGTGCAGTATCGCGTTTGGCCTGAGGTGGAGGGGGGGCGCCGGAGGCGTTCCAAACTGCTTGTGAAGACTTGAAAATACTCCCAAGCCTTCCTGAGGTCAGCCGAGCTGTCCTCGGGCCTTTCCGTGTGTTTGCAAGGCTCTCTGGCGCGTGCCCCCCCCAAACCTCTGGCCACATGCGGTATTGCATGCCATTGAAGTCAATGCGGAACAAATTGTTTGTTTCCATTGACTTCAATTCAATGGGGAAACTCGCTTTGATATGCGATTACTTTGGATTATCAGCATTCTCCTGGAACGGATTATGCTCTTAATCCGAGGTTTCACTGTAGCTGTTTCTGTTTTTGCCTACAGAGCCCCCTGCTTATACCCAACTGATCCTTCATCTAATTTTGGTTGGTGTCCACTGACCAATGTACAGAATGAAATATGAGCTGTTTCCTGATCTCCTCCATCTTCTCCACAAAGTTTTTTTCCGGTCTTCCATCATCTCAGTGGACTTCACTGGAGGTGCCCAGGACACGGTGGCATTGCTGGGTGGGGGCGGGGGGTATGGGTGACACCTGCCAGAGGGGTGACACCTGTGGTCAGCGGCATTGCAAGGTCCGCACACCCCTGCACTGATCTGTGTCTCTCACAATATAGAGTCCTCCCTCCTCTGTTTACACAGGACTGGAGGGGGAGTCAGAGAAGGGACACACCACTATGCTGCGCTGTTCTGAGGTCTGAATAGTGTATTTTATCTTAGATGGACATGTGCTGGGGGCGTTACGGGAGGGGGGACTACTAGCTCAAGTGGAGAGGAGGGTCTGCATTGGGGTGTGTCTATGCTGATGGAGGGTGGGTCTGCACTGTGGGGTATCTATGCTGAAGGCGGTCTATGCTGATGAAGGGGGGTCTGCACTGGGGTGTGTCTATGCTGGTGGAGGGGGGGGGGGGTCTGTGCTTAATGGGGGGTTTATTCTCGGCAAAGGGGGTCTGTATTTAATGGGGGGGGGGGGTCTGTACTGAAGAGGGACTATAGTGGGTGGAGAGGGGTGACACCAATTTTTTTCACACACTGCCAGGACATGCACATTGTACTTCTCCAGCCCCCCCCCTACTGATCTTCTAAGTCTTGTTTCTGTCCTCCATCCTTTTTGTAGAAACTCTGTCACCAACTCCACCACAGCCAACTTTGAGCCCAGCTTGGATTACTGCGTGGTGAAGGTCCCCCGCTGGGATCTTAGTAAATTTCTCCGAGTCAGCACCAAGATCGGCAGCTCGATGAAGAGCGTGGGTAAGTACATGGGTTGGCGGTGATATTGTCTTGGCATATTGTAGCGATCTACCTCCCTTCCTCCATGCTTTTGGCTGCACCCCTCAGAAATGAATCAACCTACAATGGCCACCATCGCTAAACCTCCGTTTTACAAATTGCCAGGTGACTGGATATCATGTTGATCCTCTGCCTTCCATCCTTCACTGACCTGGACTTCTGACTTCGCTTGGTGGTTTTGTGTCCTAGGTCTGTGGATGGTTTGAAGCCAAAGGATGGCAGCCAGGCATTTTAGGAAGAGGTTCCGTAGCGGTGGTCTCCATATTTTTTCCATGGCTGGTTTTCCGTTGATATGTCATTGTTCCGTCTCTCCAATCTAAGCATTGAAAGTGTGATCTTCGTAACTTAGTTGTGTTGAGATGTCGATAACCCCAATCTTATTTGGATAAACAGACAGTGACTCGCTTCAGACGACACCTTGTTGATCTTGTGAAGTTTAATCCATAAACTGTGAGGATCTTGCAACAATGAACATCGGATAGGTCAAAAGATGATAATGTGATCCAGTCCATACATGTGCAGATGCATTACTAGGAGAAATTAACAAAGGGTGGGGCTAACTATACAGGATAAGCTGAGATACAGGAAGGGGAGGGACCTGGAGCAGATTAATACATACATTTAGAGGCATATTACAAAGCATGTGAAACTTGACAATCATGGTCCATGCCTCTACTGTTCCAGGGGAAGTCATGTCGGTGGGACGGAATTTCGAGGAAGCTTTCCAGAAGGCGCTGCGCATGGTGGATGAGAACTGTGTGGGGTTCGACCACACGTTGAAAGCTGAGTCTGATGAGGTAAGTGTGGTCACCAGAATTGAGGGAATTTAAAAGTTGCGTTAGCAGCAGCGGCTTTATCACTGTCCTTGTCTTTCAGGAGCTTGAGACCCCCACGGACAAGCGGATATTTGTGCTGGCAGCAGCGCTACGGGCCGGCTACACCATCGAACGCCTGTACGAATTGACGAAGATCGACCGCTGGTTCCTCCACAAGATGAAGAACATCACCGACCACTTATCCACACTGGAGTCCTACCAGGGCGACACCGCCATGACACGAGATGTCCTGCTCCGTGCCAAACAGCTGGGCTTCTCCGACAAGCAGGTGGCAATAGCTGTGCAGAGGTGAGAGCTTTGATGCCATCTTCTGCCTATTTGGCATACTTGCCTCCCCGGTGTCTTGCCTTCTCCTACCTCCACTCTGTTCTCTGTAATAGGAGAGGTAATATACTCTCATCTCTGGTCCCCCATGTCCCCTACCTCCCCTCCATTCCCTGTAATTTAGAATAGGTATTCTACTCCTCTCTCCAGTGTCTCCTACTTCTCCTCCATTCCTTGCAATAGAGGTATTCTACTCCCCTCTCCAGTGTCTCCTACGTCTCCCCCATTCCTTGAATTAGTGGTATTCTACTCCAGTGTCTCCTACTTCTCCTCCATTCCTTGTATTGGAGGTATTCTACTCCCCTCTCCAGTGTCTCCTACTTCTCCATTCTTTGTAATAGAGGTATTCTACTCCCCTCTCCAGTGTCTCCTACTTCTCCCTTTCTTGTATTAGAGGTATTCTACTCCCCTCTACAGTGTCTCCTACTTCTCCTCCATACCTTGTATTAGAGGTATTCTACTTCTCCATTCCTTGTAATAGAGGTATTATACTCCCCTCTCCAGTGTCTCCTACTTCTCCTCCATTCCTTGTAATAGAGGTATTATACTTCTCCATTCCTTGTAATAGAGGTATTATACTCCCCTCTCCAGTGTCTCCTACTTCTCCATTCCTTGTAATAGAGGTATTCTACTCCCCCCTCTCCAGTGTCTCCTACTCCTCCATTCCTTGTAATAGAGGTATTATACTCCCCTCTCCAGTGTCTCCCACTTCTCCTCCATTCCTTGTAATAGAGGTATTATACTTCCCTCTCTGGTGTCCAGTTTCTGCTACTTCTGTTACGTGTCATAGAATAGATAGATGTTCTACTCTCCTCTCAGGTGTCCCATGTCTTCTACTACCCCTCTGTTCTGTGTAATAGAAGAGGTATTCTACTCTCCTCTGAGGTGTCCCATGTCTTCTACTTCTTCTCTGTTCTCTGTAATAGTTTGTATGCTCACCTCTCTGGTGTCCATATTCCCCACCTCTTCTCTGTTCCAGTGCTGCAGCCTCTGCTGTTGTCTGTTAAGCATTTAACTCTTGTGGGTGTGTTGGATGTCGGTGTCCCCCGATTTTGCACTGTGGTTCCTTCCTCTGACCTTTTGAGTTACTGCTGATTCCAGTGGTTGAAGTAAAGGACAGAGGAAGGAACCACATCTTCCATCAGGGGACACTGGCATCAAGAACTCCTGGAAGTGTTGAATGAAGACACCGCCGGGGGTTGCAGTCCTGAAGTTGAGGGAATATAGACGATGGGAAGTTCAGAGGTCTTCTTCTATTGCAGGGACTTTTTTTTTTTTTTTTGCAATATACATGGCCACTTTAAAATCTTTGCCAGGTGATTGCCTAATATGTGGACAAATCTGGTGGCAGATATTGAAGGGGTCTTGGTATGTAATGCGTAGGGTACTTCAGATAGTTTGGACTCCGGCATGGTATAACCTGGATATTTGTCTCCCTCATTCACAGCACGGAGCTCGCTGTCCGGAAGTTGCGTCAGGAATGGCAGATCCTTCCAGTAGTGAAGCAGATTGACACGGTGGCCGCGGAGTGGCCGGCACAGACCAATTACCTGTACCTGACCTACAACGGCATAGAGCACGACTTGACATTCGAGGAGCCACACGTCATGGTGATCGGCTCTGGTGTCTACCGCATCGGCAGCAGCGTGGAGTTCGACTGGTGTGCGGTGGGCTGTATACAGGAACTGCGCAAGGTGAGCTGTGGGAGAAGCAGAGCTGCCTGGGCGGGTTTGTATAATTTTCTAGAATGCTCCTCTGGGGCAGGGCCTAATGGTGACCTTTCTGTTGTCTGCCCAATCTGCTTACTAAAGCACCACTCCTCCAGACTGACATCTACCCATCAAGGCGTTTTGATATTTGCACAGGGATGGACTGGCCATCGGGACTACCGGGAGATTCCTGGTGGGCCGATGGCTCAGTGGGGCGGTCGGAGGTCTGCGGCCATCTACCGGTCAATCGCTGACATCTGGCGCCTGATGGGTGGATCAAGATTTAGCCAGCAGAGTAGCAGGAAGCGTGTGTAATAAGTTCTCACTCGTGTCACGCTGCGGCTGCTCCCCGCCCCCCGACGGCCCCTCCTTTCCTCGTCCTCCCCATTTGCTTGTGACATCTGGAATGGACAAGAGAGGAGGGGCCGGGAGCAGCCGCAGCGTGACATGAGAGAATTTATTGCACACGCTTCCTGCTACTCTGCATGCTGGCTGGTAAACAATGTGCCCTTATGCTCCCTGATGTGCTGTGCCCTGGGCCGGTTTGGATGAAGTCCGTCGGCCATATTTTTGTCCCAGTCCAGCCCTGTATTTGCATAACTCCTCCCATGGGCCAGGGCTGAGTACTAAGGCATGAAGTTATATAAAGCACCCTGATGGCCCCTCCCATGAGCCATGATTTGCCTTAATTGCACCGAGACCCAGTGATGTCGCTGTCTCTAAAATACGTTTTTAACATGAAAATGTAAAGATTTTAAGTCTCTTCATAAGAGGAAGAAATACCTATTGCTTCTGTCTGGAATCTTATGAGCCAATCCACTTCCTGTGCTCTCTCCCTGCTCTGCACCCTTATCAGTTACATTGTTCCCATTTTTTGGTTTCAATTAATTTTAATTCTGTTTTTCGCAGATGGGCTTCAAGACGATTATGGTGAATTATAACCCGGAGACGGTCAGCACTGACTACGACATGTGCAACAGGCTCTACTTTGACGAGATCTCCTTCGAGGTGAGTGTCGGAGGGTCTTTTTTAACCACTTCAGCCCCTGACCATATTGCTGGTCAAAGACCAGAGCACTTTTTGCGATTCGGCACTGCGTCGCTTTAACTGACAAGTGCGCGGTCGTGCGACGTGGCTCTCAAACAAAATTGGCGTCCTTTTTTCCCCACAAATAGAGCTTTCTTTTGGTGGTATTTGATCATCTCTGCGGTTTTTAGTTTTTGCGCCATAAACAAAAATAGAGCGTCAATTAAGAAAAAAATGAATATTTTTTACTTTTTGTTGTAATAAATATCCCCAATAATATATTTAAAAAAAAAAATTCCTCAGTTTAGGCCGATACGTATTCTTCTACCTATTTTTCGTTAAAAAAATCGCAATAAGCGTTTGATTGGTTTGCGCAAAAGTTATAGCGTTTACAAAATAGGGGAAAGTTTTATGGCATTATTATTATTTTCTACTAGTAATGGCGGCAATCAGCGTTTTTTTCGGTAATGCGACATTATGGCGGACACTTTTGACACATTTTTGGGACTATTGGCATTTTTATAGCGATCAGTGTTATAAAAATGCATTGATTACTATAAAAATGCCACTGGTGGGAAGGGGTTAAGTATGTTCCCTGGGTGTGTTCTAACGGTATGGGGGGGGGGGGGGGTTGGGACTGACTTGGGGAAATGACAGATCGCTGTTCATACATTGTATGAACAGAAGATTAGCATTTCTCCCCCTGACAGGACCGGCAGCTATGTGTTTACACACACCAGCTCCCGTACCTCGCTCTGCAACGCGCAATCGCGTGTGCCCGGCGGCGCCCCTAGTGGCTGCTGGGAGAGGTGAGGTAGAGCTACAGCGGCTGGTCGGCAAGCAGTTAAAGGGCACCTGTACTCCTATTTAGGGAGGACACGGAGCCATTGTTCAATTTATTAAATAAAGTTAGAGCTGGGTTTATGGACTGGTGGTCCCAGAATAAATTCCCTGAGAAAGCCACATTGGCGAAACATGTAGGGATAAGACATTCTCCTGTGACCACCACTTTTTGAACTTTGGGAAACCAGCATCCCACCACTTCCAACATATGCTCAGATAATCAATTTTAATTGAACTTCTCTGTACTAATAAAATAAATATTTTTTAAGCATATTGTACCGCTACAATCCCATTCTCCTTTCCTTGCCATTAACCTAAACCGGGATGAGGTGCGTACTCTTTTAGAATCACTCGGATCCTTTCTACCTTAAATATAAGCAGCTGATACTACAAGCAAATCTTAAAGGATGCCTTTAAAAAAACAGATCTTGTCTTGCACCCTTCCTGCCTTATTGATTCTTAATGCCATGAGCGGTTTTGTTGACCAATGAGATGGTAGAACAGAGCTTGGTTGGTGTGGGGAAAAGTGGAATTTTGGACTCAATGTTTTCTTAAAGTCAGCGGGGATGCAGAAGACTATCTGGTGCTTTGAGGGGAAGGAATATGTGAATTAAGAGGTGCAGGTTATGACCTCTTTGGCATGCGGTTGGCTCTTGTACTTAACCTGTCCTCTCTTCCAGGTGGTGATGGACATTTACGAGCTGGAGAACCCAGAGGGGATCATCTTGTCCATGGGAGGCCAGCTACCCAACAACATAGCCATGTCCCTGCACCGACAGCAGTGCCGCGTCCTGGGCACCTCGCCTGACTCCATTGACTCTGCCGAAAACCGGTTCAAGTTTTCCCGCCTGCTGGACACCATTGGGATCAGCCAACCGCAGTGGAGGGAGCTGTCTGATATGAAGGTATGCTGGGGTTTCTCTGCCCTCCTCTGGAATAGGGAGGTACACTGGAGTGTGCTCTTTGGGATAAGTGGGTACGCTGGGTCTGCTCTGCCTGACTCTGTGATAAGTAGGGTATCCTGGGTTTTGGATATGCCCTTTCCCCATCTGCTATAAGGGGGGGTAAGCTGGGACTGCTCTGGCTGCATCTGAGATGAGGGGGGTCTGCTCTGCCCGCCTCAAGATAAAAGGGTTGGTATACAGGGTCTTTGTCCTCCTCGTGGATAAGGGGGGTAGGCTGGGGTCTGCTCTGCCGGCCTCCGAGATAGGGGGTGGTTTACAGGGTCTTTGTCCTCCTCAGGATAAGGGGGGTATGCAAAGGTCTGCTCTGCCTGCCTCAGGGATAAGCATTCTTATCCTGGGTCTGGCTCGCCCCCTTTTGCTTTCCCATTTTTCCATATGCCTTCTCTTCCTCAATCCCCCCCCCCCCCCACTCACCTTTCTGTCACGCTCTCTCTCCAGTGTGCTATGCAGTTCTGTAACTCTGTGGGGTTCCCCTGCGTGGTGCGCCCATCCTACGTTCTTAGCGGGGCTGCCATGAACGTCGCGCATTGTGACGAAGATCTGGAGAAAGTTCTCAGCAACGCCGTGGCCGTGTCCAAAGAACATCCTGTGGTCATCTCCAAATACATCCAGGAAGCCAAGGTCAGTCTGTGGTGATCAATAAAAACTCTCTGACCTCACTTGATGAAAATGGTAATACTCAGAGCAAGAATTAATAATGATGTATTGGCGCTCGGGATAATGTATCTGCTGTAAACTATTCTTGAGTATTTGGATAATGCACAACAAATGAATAACTTTTACAGTGTCTGATGTAAGAGCCTGACTTTATAGAGCAGGAGGTGTCGAACTCGACTTCATTGTGGGCCGCATCGGCATTATGATTTCCCTCAAAAGGGCCGGTTTTATCTGTAAGATTAGATGTCCATCGCATCCCCTCCCCTTACATTAGATGTCCATCGCATCCCCTCCCCTTACATTAGATGTCCATCGCATCCCCTCCCCTTACATTAGATGTCCATCGCATCCCCTCCCCTTACGTTGGATGTCCATCGCATCCCCTCCCCTTACGTTGGATGTCCATCGCATCCCCTCCCCTTACGTTGGATGTCCATCGCATCCCCTCCCCTTACGTTGGATGTCCATCGCATCCCCTCCCCTTACGTTGGATGTCCATCGCATCCCCTCCCCTTACGTTGGATGTCCATCGCATCCCCTCCCCTTACGTTGGATGTCCATCGCATCCCCTCCCCTTACGTTGGATGTCCATCGCATCCCCTCCCCTTACGTTGGATGTCCATCGCATCCCCTCCCCTTACGTTGGATGTCCATCGCATCCCCTCCCCTTACGTTGGATGTCCATCGCATCCCCTCCCCTTACGTTGGATGTCCATCGCATCCCCTCCCCTTACGTTGGATGTCCATCGCATCCCCTCCCCTTACGTTGGATGTCCATCGCATCCCCTCCCCTTACGTTGGATGTCCATCGCATCCCCTCCCCTTACGTTGGATGTCCATCGCATCCCCTCCCCTTACGTTGGATGTCCATCGCATCCCCTCCCCTTACGTTGGATGTCCATCGCATCCCCTCCCCTTACGTTGGATGTCCATCGCATCCCCTCCCCTTACGTTGGATGTCCATCGCATCCCCTCCCCTTACGTTGGATGTCCATCGCATCCCCTCCCCTTACGTTGGATGTCCATCGCATCCCCTCCCCTTACGTTGGATGTCCATCGCATCCCCTCCCCTTACGTTGGATGTCCATCGCATCCCCTCCCCTTACGTTGGATGTCCATCGCATCCCCTCCCCTTACGTTGGATGTCCATCGCATCCCCTCCCCTTACGTTGGATGTCCATCGCATCCCCTCCCCTTACGTTGGATGTCACGAGCCACCCCACCATCAGAAGTTGAGTCCCCCACTCTCCGTTACATCACAGTGCACCCCCCTTTCCTTATGCTGCTGCTGGGAAGAAGCTGGATACATTGCTTGAAAGCAGAATGTTAGGGTCTGGAGTAGGACCAGAGGAGGGCTGGAGCTCTCCTGCAGCTGCAGGAGAGGTGCGAGGGCCACATGAAATGGCCTGGATTCGGCCCACGGGCCTGGTGTTTGACACCTTTGTTAGAAGAATGCTCAAACACCCATCATTACCAGCTCTCTTTGTATTCTGCAGACCCCCTAATGAATAAGCTGGGTCATTTGCATTGGCCACTTGGAGATTTAATGAAGCCCTTGTATTTGTAGTGTTAATGTCGTATATGTTCTCCCCCCCCCCCAGGAGATAGATGTGGATGCTGTGGCCTGTGACGGGGTGGTGGTGGCCATTGCCATCTGTGAGCATGTTGAGAATGCCGGAGTCCACTCTGGAGATGCCACACTGGTCACTCCTCCTCAGGACATCACCCCCAAAACCCTGGAGAGGATCAAAGCCATTGTCCATGCGATTGGACTGGAGCTCCAGGTGACCGGACCCTTCAACCTGCAGCTCATTGCCAAGGTAAGAGTGCCGACCATCTCGCCACTATGACCTCATTTACCATCAACCCTGCCTGTCTGCTTGTAAGCCCTCACATGATCGGCTTATTAAAGTGAACCTGGTGCCTCATGCAGGTATTTCAAAGTTCTAAATCCAAAATGGATTCCACTTTGTGGAATGGTTTCTCTGCAGCGATCGATCCTACATTTCCAGGTCTGGGTGGAAAGAAGGATGAAGAATAATTGAGGCGCCACATGGAGAGAAAAAAAATGTCTATGTGGGTTTAGGACTTGAATGTCTAACGCGTGGTCATGGTGTGCTTGACGTGCTCTCGACCTCCCATGATGCAATGAGCCATTTATTGGATGCCAAGATTTGGATGGGGCGTCATGAGCTCCGGATTGTCCCAAGTTTTATATAGTTGGGTTACTTGACCACACAAGACTTTTGTCCACTTGTCGACTTCAGGTCATTCCCCCCTCCACTCTTTTCCCCTCATTGCTTATTTCCACATTGCACTCCAATATCGCCCATCTATGATCATCATGCATGCCATCACTCTAACACATATACATTTCATCTAACGTGTTTGTCACATTGGACCCCTCCCATATTCTCCTCCTTGTCTCCTCTGCAGGACGATCAGCTGAAAGTGATTGAGTGCAACGTCCGAGTCTCCCGCTCCTTCCCCTTTGTCTCCAAGACGTTGGGGGTGGACATGGTGGCTCTGGCCACACAGGTGATCATGGGAGAGGAGGTGGAGCCGATTGGATTGATGACGGGGATGGGAATTGTGGGTGTAAAGGTAAGACTTCTGTCCTTGGCAAAGTAGAAATCGGGAGCCTTTCATACCGTTGTAAGGAGTTCGGAAAGAAAGCTCAAACCAAGCCAGGTTTGCCAGTAATTGTTTTTTTTTTTTATTCTCCTTTTCTAACCCAGGTGCCTCAGTTCTCCTTCTCTCGTCTGGCCGGAGCAGATGTGGTCCTCGGGGTGGAGATGACCAGCACAGGGGAGGTGGCCTGCTTTGGGGAGAACCGCTATGAAGCCTATTTGAAGGCCATGCTGAGTACCGGCTTTAAGATTCCACAGAAGAACATTCTGCTGACTATCGGGAGCTACAAGGTGAGAGACTGGGAGGGCGGCTTCACCGATTGGTTGAATTTTTAGTGCTCCAGATAATGATGCGTCCGAATTTAGAGAGATTCTTCTTCAAGTTCAGTAAACCTCTTCCGATTTGAGAAGGTCTGGCGCAATGAAGCCTGGCAAACAATTCAGGCACAGTTAAAATGTTCTACTGGATTTTGGCCCGAAGGGCGTTGGTCGTAAACTTGTTCTGCATACACACGGCAGGACTTTTTCAGCCAACTTTCACCAAATCAGTGTTTTTTCAGCTCTTTACCGCCACCCTGTGGGCAACTTCTGCTATTGTCTGTCTGATCTTTAGCATTGGTTTGAGCATGCGCGTTTGTACTTTGGACTTGTGTACACACAATAGGAGTTTACTCCATCGGACATTTGTTGCCGGAAAGTTTCTGTTCTCACATTGAACATTTGTCCGATGAAAAAACCAAGTTTGTCCGATGGAGCAGACACACGCTCGGATTGTCCGCTGAAACAGGTCCGTCGGACATCTGTTAAAGTCCGATCGTGTGTATGGGCCGTAAGATTCTTTAAGAACCTATTCTCCAGTGTGTTTAAAGAGTTTGCACCACAACTTAATCGTTGGTGAATTCCCCAAGCGATGAAGTACGTTTTAGCACTTGGCCTCGTTTTGATACGTGACAGCATTGCACAATAAAAGCACTTTTGTGCTGGCTTTCAGCTCCTTCCCAGGCTAAAGCCCAATTTACGGATTTTCCTTTTTTTTTTTGTGAGCTACAAGCCAGCACTGTAGAAACTGCAAGCTGTCTCATTTTTGTTTACCAGTTATCCGTTTCTGTTGTGGTTCAAGCTACCCACCCTGGTGTATTGAATGACGGCACTAATTTTCAGTACATGTCTTCTGCAAGAGACAAGTGCTGTCATTCAGACTTCATGAAATGGTGGTGTTTTGTTGAGCAGGATGGTCAAATGGTGGTGTGGGGAGGAAGAGAGGCTGACATACTAGTTCAGTAATAATGAAACCGATGAGAACGTGACCTCTTGGTCTCCTTGGGTATTTAAAAGCACTTAAGCTGTGGTAATGCCTCCTTTTTAGAGTCCCTTTTACATTAGCTTGATAAGGGGCTACTTAAAGGCGACTCCCATCCTGACCACTGTACACTCTCCTTCACAACACTCAACCGCCACTTGTTTTCTTGGCTACAGCCACTGAAAAATACCCAGAGCTTATATGGGGTGGTGTCATAGCTCCCCTCCATATGATGGTAGTAAGCCCCAATGATTGGCTTTTCATTGGAGAAGGTGCCCCGCTTAACCGAAAAGCTTGTGTATTTTGTGTCGAAAGTCATGGCAGGAGGCGCGATCCTGTAACAGACCCTTTCTCTGAATGGGCGAGGTGGTGGGGTCCCTCTTTAAAGCAGTTGTAAGCCCTTTCATATACCCAGTAAAGTGATTGGACATCGAGTGATACAGAGATGAAACCCATCCTGTATCTGTGGTCCCAGAATTTATAAAGCTTGTCTGAGCTGTCAGAAAAAAAGGCGGAGAGCTGAAATCACACCCTTCACAGCTTTTTTTCTTGTGAGGTGGGTATTTTGATTGAAGTGAAAGGACCCACCCCACCACACAGGAAAAGACTTGTGGCTGTCATTCAGCTAGAGGTTCCTCCCCTGTCACCCTTTTTTCTCTTGGTGTCAGGAAAACTTGTCAGAAGTGACAAGCAGCAAACAGAAATGACACTTGTTACTTTGGACTGAGATAAGTACACACTATAGAGGGATAGGCTTTGTTCATGTTTGAGGTTTACAACTACTTTTAAGTCGCGCAATGTACAAATGGCTTTTACCCAGAATTCCAATCTTCTTGAGAGCCCTGCATTCATTTTTTTGAAAAGCATAATCCCTGCTGCCTGGTATTTTTTATACTTTTTTTTTTCCCTCCTACAGAATAAGAGCGAGCTCCTGCCCACCGTGCGGGCCCTGGAGAGCCTCGGGTACAGCCTCTTCGCCAGTCTTGGCACAGCCGACTTCTATACTGAACACGGAATCAAGGTGATTGCATGCGTTTTTTGTATTGTCGGGCTCCTTTTTTTCAGTGTCTTCTCACCTTTAGGAATAACTCATTTTTTAATGGCTTCTTGCAGATTAAGGCGATGGATTGGGTCTTTGAAGATCCGGACAGCGATGGGCACATGAAGGAGAAGCAGGGGAGCATTATGGACCATCTGTCCGAGAACCACTTTGATCTGGTCATCAACCTATCCATGAGAAACTCCGGCGGTCGCAGGCTTTCCTCCTTCGTCACCCGCGGGTACCGTACTCGCCGCTTGGCGGTGGATTACTCCGTTCCCCTGATCATCGACATCAAGTGCACCAAACTGTTTGTGGAGGTGAGGAGTGTGGGGGGGGGGGGGTGGGATTGGTAACTGCTTAGTCCCTATGTGCTGGTGATAGATGGCAGGGACATAATAAAGCCATTAACCACTTAAGACCCGGACCTTTAGTCAGCTAAAGGACCCGGCCAGGTTTTGCGATTCGGCACTGCGTCGTTTTAACAGACAATTGCGCGGTCGTGCGACGTGGCTCCCAAACAAAATTGGCGTCCTTTTTTTCCCACAAATAGAGCTTTCTTTTGGTGGTATTTGATCACCTCTGCGGTTTTTATTTTTTGCGCTATAAACAAAAATAGAGCGACAATTTTGAAAAAAAAATGCAATAATTTTTACTATTTGCTATAATATCCCCCAAAAATATATTAAAAAAATATTTTTCCTCAGTTTAGGGCGATACGTATTCTTCATATTTTTGGTAAAAAAAAATCGCAATAAGCGTTTATCGGTTGGTTTGTGCAAAAATGTATAGCGTTTACAAAATAGTTTTTTTTTTTTTTTTTATTGCATTTTTATTTTTTTTACTGCTAATGGTGCCGATCAGCTTTTTTTTTTTTTTTTTTTTTCATGACTGCGACATTATGGCGGACACTTCAGGCAATTTTGACACATTTTTGGGACAATTGTCATTTTCACAGCAAAAAATTAAGTAAAATGCGTTGTTTATTGTGAAAATTACATTTGCAGTTTGGGAGTTAACCACAAGGGGGCGCTGAAGGGGTTATGTGTGACCTAATGTGTGTTTTCAACTGTAGGGAGGTGTGGCTGTAGGTGTGACGTCATCGATTGTGTATCCCTATAAAAGGGATCACACGATCGATGACGCCGCCACAGTGAAGAACGGGGAAGCCATGGCACGGCTCTCCCCGTTCTTCAGCTCCGGGGACTGATCGCCCCGGTCCAGAGCTTTGGGTCGTAGGAGCGCGCCTGCGACCCACGGCTGGGTATTAGCACAGGATGTACGTGCATGTGCCCAGCCGTGCCAATCTGCCGACGTGTATATGTGCAGGAGGCGGTTCTTAAGTGGTTTAAGTCTAGAGGAAAGTAGGGGGGGGGAGTTACCGGATTATAGAGGATCCACCAGTTGAGATTTTTTTTTTTTTAGGGTCATGAGGCTTCCAGGGGATGAAGGGTTTCAGGATTGTAAATTCTGTTGATCCAATTGTCAAAAATTGATGGTAGAAAAAGTTGATGGGTAGTCCAGTGATGGTATGGATCAATAGGGTGTGATAAGAATGGTCATTCGGACAGGAAATGAAGGTGGGCTCAGGAGAGCCTTTGAAGGTTCAAAGGGTTTGTATTGTGAAGATGTAAGCTTGCAGGGAATTAAAAGGGACCAGGGGGCAGAGGTAAGGCCATCGTAAGTGGGCCCCTGGGCAACTGCCCAGCGTGCCCAATGCGAAAAACACGGCCCTGTAAGGCTGGTGTTCATCTTGAAAATTTAGGGCATTTATATAATGGGCAGAAGAGGAGGAAAGCTTAAAATCCTCAAAGACCTTAGTAGGGGGAAGAGTGGCTATCTGGGATGGACCTGACCCCAGGGAGTTGGTATAATCTATTCTAGGTACACTTGGAATGCCTCAATGTATGCATGTTTATACAAAGTGTCTCTGTACATAACACGCTTTTTCCCATTCTAGCTTATAATGTTGGCAGGATGGTTTTGGATATTTTTTCCCTTGCTGTACTTGTATCGGGATGGTGCCAAAGAACATCTGCAAGGGGTTTCTACCCACCATGAAATGGAATAGTTCAGGAAGTGGTTTAATAATGTTGGTTCCCTCTGTTCTGTTCTAGGCTCTGCGTCAGATTGGAGCCAACCCTCCCGTGAAGACCCATGTGGACTGTATGACCTCCCAGAAGTTTATCCGTCTTCCAGGTTGCTTTGATATTCCTTTTTACGGCTCTGATTCTTGCAGTAAATTTACAGTAGCTAGTGTGCAATCGTAGGGAAGGAGAGCTCCTGATCCTGGCAGTCTCCCACTAACACAGTGATGGGGAACCTTGGCACTCCAGATGCTTTGGGACTACATTTCCCATGATGCTCAGGCACTCTGAAGTGTGATGGAGCACCATGGGAAATGTAGTTCCAAAACATCTGGGGTGCCAAGGTTCGCCATCACTGCAACATGCGTGTTCTTCCAAGAATGTCTACTATTACCTGGCTTGGTATGAAAGGTGGTGTGTGCTTCACCTGCTGCCTGGTTTACATAAACCAACTTTATCATTTTTGGGAAATTCCTGGCTAATCGGTGGTTTGGCATTGCTTTCGTCTCATCTCTTCTAGGTCTGATTGACGTACACGTACATCTACGAGAACCTGGCGCCACTCATAAGGAAGACTTCTCCTCTGGCACTGCGGCGGCTCTGGCTGGAGGTGTCACTATGGTGTGCGCCATGCCCAACACCAATCCGGCCATCACCGATGCCACCACCTTCTCCCTGGCGCAGAAGGTGAGTGATGTGCTTATGTACTGTAGATCCGCTAGCTGGTCTGCCCAATTATCTCTTCGGGCGATTGGGTCTTGAGTCCACCTCAGTTTGGGGGGACAGCTCTGGACTGTTTTCTCTTGGCCCCCCCCCCCCCCCCCCCATGCCGATTTTTTTTTTTTTTTTAAATCAGAAAGGTTTTTATTGTTTCAAAGACATATTCAAACAAACAGTACAGCTCTCCAGTGCACAGACTGAGGTTAATTCTTCCATGGCTTACATCAGACATAAGTATATACATGACCCCCCACGTCACCCATCAGCAACAGTCCTCCCCCTCTAACACATAAACATGCCCTCCCACCTCTATACCAGTAATGCCACAAACAGACCACCTCCTATGATCCCGCAGTTGCCCCTGCTTACAAGCACCTCAGAAGTCTGGTCATGACCAGCTCTCCGGGGCTCAGACCCGGAGTATCTAGCCACATCCCCCATATTCTCTCAAACCTGCCAGGGCACCCTCTATGCTGATAAATATGTTTTTCCATCACCAATGCCTTTCCCACGTGGGAAATCCAGGAAGAATGGGTTGGTGGGGAGGCAGACTTCCACCCCATCAGTATTAATTTCCTGGCCTGGAACAATGTCCTAGAGATAGCCACCCTGGTCGTTTCCTCTGGAACTACGTTCTCCAGCGCCCCCAACAGGCAGCACACAGGGTCGACTGGAACTTTGGTCTGAAAAACAACGTTAATTGTCTCCACTACTCCACTCCAATATCGGTGCAGTTTCGGGCAACGCCACAGGAGGTGTATAAGGTCCCCCTCATGCTGCTGACACCGGCAGCACATCGGGTCCACCCGCCTACCCATCCTGTGCAGTTTCACCGGAGTATAGTGCACCCTCAACAGTATATACAATTGTGAAACCTTTTGTGCAACATTTAGGGAACAAGTGGTTAAAGATTGAAGGGCCTCCTCCCACTGGTCACCCGTAACCTGGCCAAGGTCCCGCCGCCAAGCCCCCCTCCCGATTTTAATACAATTTTTATATATTTTTTTCAGCTAGCAGAGGCTGGTGCCCGATGTGACTTTGCTCTGTTCCTGGGCGCCTGTTCGGAGAATGCCGGGTCCCTCTCTTCCATCGCCAGTTCAGCAGCCGGACTGAAGATGTATCTGAACGACACGTACTCTCAGCTCAAGATGGACAATGTCTCTTTGTGGATGGAGGTGAGTCCACACTGCTGTCTTCTCTACTGTTAAGTGGAGGCCTTGCTTGTCCCACTGCAGGGGCTCTGGGGTATCTGTTTCTTGTGTTTCCAAGTGGACCCCGGAAGATTCTGCATTCCCGGGTGGGCTCTGAAGGGAGCTTGGGTCTCTGTTGTGTTTCCAAGTGGCCTTTGGAAGGTTTTGTATTCAGAGGTGGGAGCTGGAAGGGCTCTGGGTTCTCAGGTCTCTGGTCCATGTGTTCCCAAGTGAACACTGAAATGTTCTGTGCTCCCAGGGGGGCGTTAAATGGCCTTTCAATTCTTAAGTCCTTGTGTTCCTAGAAGTTTGTGTTCCCAATTGGTTGGCAGGGTTCTCCAGTCCATTTTCTCCCAAGTGGTGGGTTCTGAGTCGCCCTCAGTTTGGGGGTCACATCCGATGTCCAATTATCTCTTGGGAGGTGGGTCTTGAGTCTACCTCAGTTTGGGGGGACGGCTCTGGACCGTTTTTCTCTTGGACAGTTGGGCTCTGAGTCCTTCTTTGTTGGGATGATATCTCCAGTTCATTTTCTCCTGGACAGTTGGCCTCTTATCTGTACCTGTCTTTGCCATTTTTTCCAGCACTTTGAGAAGTGGCCGTCTCATTTGCCGATTGTGGCTCATGCAGAGAACCAGACAGTTGCAGCAATTCTGATGGTGGCTCAGCTATACAAGCGTTCGGTGCACATCTGCCATGTGGCTAAGAAGGAAGAGGTGAGTTCCCCAGCCTTGTTGAGCCTTTAATCTACCATAAGATGTCCACTTATCAGATCGCTTTGCCTTTTTTAGATCCTGATCATTAAGGCTGCCAAGCAGAAAGGCATCAAAGTTACCTGCGAGGTGGCGCCTCATCACCTGTTCCTTTGCCTGGATGACCTTGACCGACTGGGGGACAAGAAAGGGCAAGTGCGTCCCATGCTGGGGACCCGAGAGGACATGCAGGCCTTGTGGGACAACCTGGACATTATAGACTGCTTCGCCACCGATCACGGTAATGATTTCTATGAAGTTTACAATACAGTTATAGCCTGTGCCTTTATCCACATTATTCATAAGACGACCAATACTTGGTAGTGATGGGAGGAATACATGATGGCTGCCTTAACTGCTGCCCAGACTATAGCAATTCATAAGGATGACTGACAGTAACTCAAAATGATCTCTGTAAGAGATGAACAGGGTGACCCGAGCTTCGGTCAAGTGGAATGTTGGCACGAGAGTTTGCAGTCAGAGGGGTGTAATCCTATTATTATGCTGATTAAAACGACACTGACCGTTTCCTCTTTCTATAGCCCCCCACTCTGTGGAGGAGAAGGAAGGGCCAAACCCTCCCCCTGGGTATCCCGGCCTGGAGACTATGCTTCCCCTACTACTCACTGCCGTTAGCGACGGACGACTGATGATGGATGACATTATCAAGCGCTTGTATGACAACCCCCGCAAAATATTCTCACTGCCAACCCAAGAAAATACATATGTTGAGGTAAGTGAGAGAATAGTAAATGCGAGGAACATACTTCACCCTCACCTCATCGCCTAGATCTTCCCTTCCTTCCTTCCTTTCTTTTTTTTTTACTTTCCTTTCCTTTTTTTTCCTTTCCTTTTTTTCTCCCTCCACCTTTTCTCCTCCTTTTTATCTTCTCCTTATTTTTGCATATCTTCTCCTCACATATCTTCTCCTCCTTCTCCTCACATATATCTTCATCTTCTCCTCACATATATCTTCATCTTCTTCTCCTTCTCCTCACATATCTTCTCCTCCTTCTCCTCTTTCTCCTTCTCCTCACATATCATCTTCTCCTCCTTCTCCTCGCATATCATATTCTCCTCCTTCTCCTCACATATCATCTTCTCCTCCTTCTCCTCACATATCATCTTCTCCTCCTTCTCCTCACATATCTTCTCCTCCTTCTCCTCTTTCTCCTTCTCCTCACATATCATCTTCTCCTCCTTCTCCTCGCATATCATATTCTCCTCCTTCTCCTCACATATCATCTTCTCCTCCTTCTCCTCACATATCTTCTCCTCCTTCTCCTCACATATCTTCTCCTCCTTCTCCTCACATATCTTCTCCTCCTTCTCCTCTTTCTCCTTCTCCTCACATATCTTCTCCTTCTCCTCCTTCTCCTCGCATATCTTCTCCTTCTCCTCCTTCTCCTCGCATATCTTCTCCTTCTCCTCCTTCTCCTCGCATATCTTCTCCTTCTCCTCCTTCTCCTCGCATATCTTCTCCTTCTCCTCCTTCTCCTCGCATATCTTCTCCTTCTCCTCCTTCTCCTCACATATCTTCTCCTCCTTCTCCTCACATATCTTCTCCTCCTTCTCCTCACATATCTTCTCCTCCTTCTCCTCACATATCTTCTCCTCCTTCTCCTCACATATCTTCTCCTCCTTCTCCTCACATATCTTCTCCTCCTTCTCCTCACATATCTTCTCCTCCTTCTCCTCACATATCTTCTCCTCCTTCTCCTCACATATCTTCTCCTCCTTCTCCTCACATATCTTCTCCTCACATATCTTCTCCTCCTTCTCCTCACATATCTTCTCCTCACATATCTTCTCCTCCTTCTCCTCACATATCTTCTCCTCCTTCTCCTCTTTCTCCTTCTCCTCACATATATTCTTCTCCTCCTCACATATCTTCTCCTCCTTCTCCTCTTTTTCCTTCTCCTCACATATCATCTTCTCCTCACATATATTCTTCTCCTCCTTCTCCTCCTCACATATCTTCTCCTTCTCCTCCTCACATATCTTCTCCTTCTCCTCCTCGCATATCTTCTCCTTCTTCTCCTCCACATATCTTCTCCTTCTTCTCCTCCTTCTCCTCACATATCTTCTCATTCTCACATATCTTCTCCTTCTTCTCCTCCTTCTCACATATCTTCTTCTTGGTTTCCCATTTCTTCTTAGGTGGATTTGGAACATGAGTGGGTTGTCCCACAGTCTATGCAGTTCACGAAATCCAAGTGGACCCCATTTGAGGGAATGAAGTTGAAGGGAGCTGTGCGTAGGGTCGTCCTGCGGGGTGAAGTGGCGTACATTGATGGACAGGTAGGTCCTCCAATTCTCTCCAGCTGTATGTGATGCTTAAGTGTGTCCTGGGACCTCTAACTTTATGGATGATCTGTTTTTTTGTAGGTCCTTGTGCCGGCTGGTTACGGTCAGGATGTCAGGAAGTGGACTCCTCCACTGGCTCCTCAGACTGTTCCCACCCAGAATAAAGAAGTTGTTAAGGTAAGTCTCTACATTTCTATACATTTTAGTTTATTTCTGTGAAGATATTTCCACAAAGTCTCACTATTTTGTTATAAAGTAGGATATTTTAGCCTGATGATTTCCTTTCAGACTCCGGAACGCCATCGTCATGTGACCATGCAGACTGAAGTCATTCGGAGCCGGGCCCCCAGCCCTCGGAGAGCCCCCCCTACCGCTGAAGCCCGCTTCCATCTGCCGCCAAGAATCCACCGCTCGTCTGACCCCGGCTTGCCAGGTGAGGTGTGAGGGTGGTTGAGAAATTACTCATAGGGTGGCCTAGGGGTGCAATCACAGCCGAGCTAGAGGAAAAATGTTCATCTGTAGATAATAAAACACACTAATGGGAAGTAGTATATTCCTGGACGCTCGGTTGGAGAGAGTGTGCACTGCAACATATGCCAAGCTAAAACCTTGCAACAAACTTTTTCAATAAGCCTGAAAAGGGGGGGTTCTTGTAGCTGAGATTAGTTAACCCCAATTAAGAATAAAAACTGGAATACAGATGTTCTAAAACAATCACCACGTGAATGGTTGTAAACCATTGGAGTCCACCTAAATTGGCAAGGTCAATCCAAGTGATCAAGAATCGTGCATTCAACAACTTTGAAGATGCAATTTTAATATTTAAGGAAATATCTTGGATTTAAAGAAAAGACTACAAGAAAATCTTTGATTCCTCAGGGGTCCCAGTCTATGGAGCACTTGGTCCCATTCTGTCAGTGAGCTAGGGTGATCAACAGCATGTTGTTCCTCCCCTCCTACTGCCATTTGACTGTTTTATGCTTGGCAGAAGATGAATTTCTGATGTGGTATGACAGTGGGGTGGTGGCTACAGTGTTGGGAGGAGAGGGGGGTGGTGGTGGCTACAGTGCCGAGAGGAGAGGAGGGGGGTGGTGGTGGCTACAGTGCCAAAAGGAGGGTGGGGGGTGGTGGCTTCAGTGCAGAAAGGGGGGGTGGTTTTGGCTACAGTGCAGAGAGGGGGGGCGTAGTGGTGGCTACAGTGCTGAGGAGGTGGGGGGGGGTAGTGGTGACTACAGTGCTGAGAGGACGGGGGGGGGGGGCTACAGTGCCAGGAGGAGAAGGTGGGAGGTGGTGGCTACAGAGCGGAGAGGAGAGGGATGGTGGTGGCGGCTACAGTGCCAAAAAAAGAGGGTGGTGGTGGTGGCGGCTACAGTGCCGAGAGGAGAGGGGGGTGGTGGTGGCTACAGTGTCAAGAGGAGAGGGGCGTGGAGGCGGCTACAGTGCCGGGAGGAGGAGGAGGAGGGGTGGTGGTGGTTTCTATTGGACTGAAACACGGCACAGGCCTCAGGCTGGAGTTAAAGGGGGTCAGTGGCTGCAGTGTTTTGCTGTAGCTCCCCTATAAGATTGACCGTTCATTGGGCTTCAGCCTGTGATTGGGCTTCAGCCTGTGATTGGTTATCTTCTAATGAGTATAATTCCTAAATATATTTATTCATCTCTATTAGCTGTAGGGTAGGGGCGACCTATTCTTTAAATTTACCCCAAGTCACTCTTGGATCACCATTGGTTTGTAATGTTTAAGGCTTATGTAAGAAAAATGAGCCGTTAAGTATTTGGGTGAGTAGGAATGCATGGAAAAGGAAAAGCCAGTAGGAAATTTGGGTAGAGGAGGTGATTCAGTGGCTCTTTCCATCATTTCACAATTCGTTGACCCTTCTGGGGAATGGCTCATGACCTCCAGTTATAACCAATTGGTATCTGATTAGCCCTGAGATCTGTGCCCCCTTGTAGCCGTCCCAGGGATATGGTGGGTATGGGGCGCTGTGTTCAGTCTTCTAACTCTACATTGTGGTGTCCAGTGTCCAGGAGGATGTCTGTCACTCAGCTCAGAGGGACCGCTGGGAAGATCGGTAACGTTCAGTGCACCAACCAGTGAAATTGTTCTTGATCCCTCTGCCCGAATCGCCAATATTCTATAATCTTTGTATTCGAATGTGATCAGTTTCCGATAACTCAAAAATCACTTTGACGTTTGTCGTGTGGACTTGTGTAAAGTGGACCTATGGGCTCAGTCTGGGGCATGGAGCTACCTTCTGCCTTCCTGTGATTTATAATGGAAACCCCATATAGGTGTAAGCGGGAATGGCTGCCATTTTTTTTCTTGGCTTCTGTTTATAGCTGGCCCATGATTTTCCTTGGTGAACAGGACTCTGCCCCTGTTCTGTTATAACTGGCCCGCGATTTTCCTTGGTGAACAGGACTCTGCCCTAGACTACGACACCCGTCCATCTTACACAATTGTATCTGATTTTATCCATGATTGACTATAAGAAATTGGGTGCTATAGATTATTACTCTTGGCCAGATTCAATGGCATGTAGCTGGGTGACTGCGCCTACAGGTGACCGGTCAGGTGACGGGTGTATGTCAATAGCGTCACTGCTGTTGGGGGTCCCCCATGATGCAGCTAGAGGGTTATCTTGAATTTCATGCCATCCCAGAAAATTAAATGGGTATCTTTGTGCCGCCAGAACCTTTAAGATTTTCTTGAGCTGGGGATTTGCCAAGCTCTGCCATTGGTGGGTAGTTCAAAGTTCCCTCTGCCTGTTTGTGCTCAGACTCCGCCCCCACGGAGCATGCTGCTTAGACCCTGGAAACATGTATAGTCCTATATGATGACCTCTTGTGTACCCTAGTGGGTGGCGCTCTTAGTTTTCTTTTTGGCCTTGTAGAGATTTGTCCATGACCAACTACAGTGCAGAGCTTGGCAGATTTCCTCCTCTGTGTTCACCCATGTGAGTGTGTGAGTGTGTGAATAGGTGTATATATGTCACTGACTCTCCTCTTATGTGTGCAGCTGAGGAGCCACTAAAGGACAGAGCCAAGAAGTCTTCAGACACAGGTCAGTGTTGTATCTTCTGATCGTAGAGAACATGTCCCCTTATACAGCACCTCGCACACACCGGGCAGTAAAACTGTGTTTGGGTTTTCTTCAGTCTACCGATCAAAAAGGCCGTTTCAATGTGCAACAGTATCTGGTTCCACACCCCTGACCACTTCATTCGCCCCTCTCCTGATGCCCCTCTGTTGGTGGCTACCACTGCAAAATACCAGGGTATGGGGGAGCATGTGACCTCCCGTGATGTAGTGCCCATTCCTAAGCCAATCGCTAGGGTGTTTTTTGGAATATTCCAAATTCGCTCGAATTGGTGTCCTGATCAGAGCCGTGGGCTCTAATAGGCTTCCAAATTGGTAAACAGCGGGCGCAATGCTGTGCGTTCCCTGTTTACAGTGTTGTGTTAGGGAAGAGATTTATTGGCTTTTCTAACACTGACTGGCCTCTCAGCCAATCAGATGCTGGGGTCTGGTTACCCTGTCACCTGATTGGCTGAAGTAACAGGCGTCCAATTATAGCAGAGATGGCGGGAAGTGGACAGGAGAAGACGTGGAGGACCCGGAGCCTGGAGGATGGCACAGAGACAGGTAAGTGCCAGGCGGGGCGGCACACTGGCGGCCATTGATGGGGCACCGAGGCTGCGCTTGATGTGTGTTTTTTTTTTATTTGTTTGTTTGCCCCCCCCCCCCCCCCCAAATGTTGCGCACCAGCCTCCACTGTTTGGCGGTATTTGACCACCTTTTGCAGGTTTTTTTATTTTATTTTTTTGCACTATAAACAAAGCGACCATTTAAACTTTTTTTTTTTTTTTTTTTTGCGCCTTAATATATCCCTTTGTAAAAATGTAAAGTGATTTTTGTCTTTTTTTTTTTTATCAGGATTGCAGTGGACAGATCGGACAGTTTTTTTATGACACTTTTTTTTTTTAGACCTTTTTATACAGCAATTAAGTCACTGATTACTGTATAAATGTCACTGGCAGGGAAGGGGTTAACACTAGGGGGGGGGGTGATCAAGGGGTTAAATGTGTTGCCTAGGTCAGTGATTCTAACTGGGGCGGGGGACTGACTGGCGGAGGAGACCGATTGCTGTTCGTATATACTAGGAACACACAATCTGTCTCCTCTCCCCTGACAGGACGTGGATTTGTGTGTTTTAAAGGCACAGATCCAGGTTACTGCTCTGGCACGCGCATCGGCTCCTCCGGTGACATACCCCTTAAGGCGTCTTCCGCACAGCTGCGCCGATTTGCTCAGGGGAGCCATTTTGCCATTGTCAAGCGGTTTGACAGCGAGCAATTGGCATGTGGTTAAGCTGATTCTCTGTATGGAGGTGATTTTGCTTATTTGGAAGGGATTCTTTACTGTAAGAGTAGCTATAGACCACCCCCCTGCATTAAAGCGGGGATTCACCCAAAAAAAAATTTTAACACTACTTTCAGGCAAGTTGTTATAATGACAATCCGTTGATTTTTTTTTTTTTTAAATCCTTGCCGTACATACCATTTTATATTTATATATATATATATATATATATATATATATATATATATATATATATATGTTCACCGCGGCTTCCGGGTATAATCTTCGGAACTGGGTGTTCCTAATTGACAGGCTTCCGACGGGCGCATACAGCGCGTCACGACCAATAAAAGAAAAGTGTTTTTAATTAAAAAAAAAGTCAACCTACAAATAATTCTGTTGAGTTATGCACTCAATACTTGGTCGGGAATCCTTTTGCAGAAATGACTGCTTCAATGCGGCGTGGCATGGAGGCAATCAGCCTGTGGCACTGCTGAGGTGTTATGGAGGCCCAGGATGCTTCGGTAGCGGCCTTAAGCTCATCCAGAGTGTTGGGACTTGCGTCTCTCAACTTTCTCTTCCCAATATCCCACAGATTCTCTATTGGGTTCAGGTCAGGAGAGTTGGCAGGCCAATTGAGCACAGTAATACCATGGTCAGTAAACCATTTACCAGTGGTTTTGGCACTGTGAGCAGGTGCCAGGTTGTGCTGAAAAATGAAATCTTCATCTACATAAAGCTTTTCAGCAGATGGAAGTATGAAGTGCTCCAAAATCTCCTGATAGCTAGCTGCATTCACCCTGCCCTTGATAAAACACAGTGGACCAACACCAGCAGCTGACATGGCACCCCAGACCATCACTGACTGTGGGTACTTGACTTCAGGCATTTTGGCATTTCCCTCTCCCCAGTCTTCCTCCAGACTCTGGCACCTTGATTACCGAATGAAATGCAAAATTTGCTTTCATCCGAAAAAAGTACTTTGGACCACTGAGCAACAGTCCAGTGCTGCTTCTCTGTAGCCCAGGTCAGGCGCTTCTGCCGCTGTTTCTGGTTCAAAGTGGCTTGACCTGGGGAATGCGGCACCTGTAGCCCATTTCCTGCACACGCCTGTACACGGTGGCTCTGGATGTTTCTACTCCAGACTCAGTCCACTGCTTCCGCAGGTCCCCCAAGGTCTGGAATCGGTCCTTCTCCACAATCTTCCTCAGGGTCCGGTCACCTCTTCTCATTGTGCAGCGTTTTCTGCCACACTTTTTCCTTCCCACTGAGGTGCCTTGATACAGCACTCTGGGAACAGCCTATTCGTTCAGAAATGTCTTTCTGTGTCTTACCCTCTTGCTTGAGGGTGTCAATGATGGCCTTCTGGACAGCAGTCAGGTCGGCAGTCTTACCCATGATTGCGGTTTGGAGTAATGAACCAGGCTGGGAGTTTTTTAAAAGCCTCAGGAATCTTTTGCAGGTGTTTAGAGTTAATTAGTTGATTCAGATGATTAGGTTAAGAGCTCGTTTAGAGAACCTTTTCATGATATGCTAATTTTTTGAGATATGAATTTTGGGTTTTCATGAGCTGTATGCCAAAATCATCAATATTAAAACAATAAAAGGCTTGAACTACTTCAGTTGTATGTAATGAATCTAAAATATATGAAAGTCTAACGTTTATCAGTACAATACAGAAAATAATGAACTTCATCAAAATATGCAAATTTTTTGAGAATGACCTGTATATATAAAACGTTATGTACAGCAAGGATTTTTGTAAAAAGAGCCGATTTGTCATTATAACAATTAGCCTGAATGTAATGTTAAAAAAAAAATTGTTGGGTGAACCCCCGCTTTAACTAGACTTGTTGTATCAGTAACTAAACTGTATTGAATGAAATTAAGTTACTTGCTTATGTCTATTGGAATCTCCAATGATCACCACGGTGGGTTCAGGAAGGAATTTTCCTCCCTCTCAGGACTGTATTGCCTTCGTTGTTCCGTTTCAGTTTTTTAGATTTAGCTTAATGAACGATGTGCTTTTTAAAGGTTGGATAACAATGTAACGCATTACTGATGTGCCCCGGTACTAACCTTCATCATGTTGTATTTTCAGATCTGACATCTATTCAGGACGGTTATCCCTACCCGCCCCCCATCCCCCGTCTGGTGTCCCCCCAGAACGCAGCGATGCAGAGTATCCCTCACGTACAAACCTCGCCCCTCCTTCATCCGCTGATTGGACAACACATCCTGTCCGTCAAACAGTTCACCAAGGACCAGGTCAGTCCGCCAATGTCAGTTCCTGCTTTTTTAGGGGACGTCGGAGAAGTGCGTTCCGTTTCTGGTATTTGAGGATGAGGTAGAAAGAGTTCAAGGAAAATTCGTATTCCAGGAAATTCTCTTCTAAGTAAAAAATAAAGCCATTCCATTGGCTGGTTGTGAGAACTGCTGGGAATGGCAAAGCTTTTTAAGCCCCTGTTGAAAAGAGATTGTTTAGATATAGTGCCTCCCCCTAGGGGTAGCACTGAGAAACGAAACGTCCTACTCGATGGTCACTGCTAACTTCCACCCCCCTCAGTTTGTCTTGCCAGCTTGTATGGGCATTATATGCCACGCACTCCCTTAGAAGCCAGCACTTTGTAGTAAGGACATGCATGCATGGGGCGGGAGGTGCGGTGGTGGTAAAGCGCCGCTATTTCTCTTCCGTTCATGGACGGACACAGCAGCATATTGACCTTAGGGTATTATCCTCCCTTTTAGGAGATTGACTAGGCCGAAAAAAACAGCATGTTAAGTGTTAAACACTCCACACAGTACAGTACCTCCCAGGGGGCGGTTCCCCGGGTACATCCCCCACTTTCTGCAGCCCCAGTTTTTTTTTTCTGCCTAGCAAGGAGAATGACATGGCTCCTCCTGGGCCCATGTGCTCTGAGTTTTTCTTTGCAATTTTCTTGCTTTTCTTTTTAGTTTTTCCTGCATTTTTGGATCCTGAGATCTACAATCAACTGCCGACTGGGTGACAGGCTGGATCTTCGATCCTTGTAGTCCCCCCCGTCCCCCCCCCAAGTTCAGCCATCGAGCGTGTGCCGGTCTTTAGCTATGCCAGCCCGTTGCTTCAGGGGTGGCCGGAAAAGGGTTAATACCGCCAGCAGTGCGCCTTTACAGAGGCGCATTGCCGGCGGTATAGCTGTGGTTTCCCATTGCTTTAGATGGAAAGGAGCAGTAAACACACCGCTCCTTCGCTTCAAGGATGCGGCTAGCAGGACTTTTGAAGCAGTCCTGCTAGCACACCGCTCCAGTGTGAAAGCCCTTGGGTCTTTCACACTGGATAAACAGTAGCCCACTGTTTCAGGTCAGTTTGCAGACAATCTATAAGCCATAGGAATACGCTAAGTGAGCCCTCAAAAATTCAAAAAGTGTGGGCTGCCTGGGAGCGGGGGCAAACACCGTCGGCAGCCTGGTTTGTATGGGAGCCATTCTCCCAGCGTCCGTAGGGGAATAGAGGAGAAGAGTGCCGCCATCGCCTGGTTTATTAGCACGCTGGGGAACATAAGCTGTGTGTTTCCCAGCTGCGTGCCATCATATACAGCCCCTCCTTCTTGTCCAGGGAACTTTGATAGACCACCCATCTCAGGATTAGACGGAGGATCGGTCTATCAAAGTGCCGGACAAGGGGGAGGGGCTGTATATGACGGCGCCCGGCGGGGAACACACAGCTATAGAAATATAAGCTGGTATGTTCCCCATCGCTTGAATCAACCAGGCGGCAGCAGCTGTCCTCTCTTCCCTTGCACAGGTAGGCTGCTCTGGCGGGGGATGCGGACTGCACTGGCAGGGGATCGTGGGCTGGCTGCTCTGGCGGGGGATGCGGACTGCACTGGCAGGGGAACGTGGGGTGGCTGCAGTGGCGGAATGCTGATAAAATTGTTGCTAATATTTGTATAACTTAATTTTGCATAAAAACATTTGAGTGTAATTTTCTTGAGATAATTTGAGGGCGTATTTAGGGGCAGAATGGGGGTTGGGTGGGGCAACTGGTGGTGAGTAACCTTTTGAGGCCTGGCTAGTACCTCAAGACTTGAAATTTTGAGCCCTGCACTAAGTCACTTGGCTTCTGTTATAGGGAAGGGAGTCACTGCTCCAGGTGGGTCTTGTAGGCAATTAAAGAACCTCTCAGGAAACCAAGGTGCTGGCTATGCACAAGGCGAATGTAGGAAATGGAAAAGGGATGGACAGCCGCACTCCAAGGAAACTTCAAATAAGTTGTCTTTATTGGTAGAAATGGGCATGCAAAACAAAACACAGCCACAGGAAAGGACAACTGACGCGTTTCACACTATATCAGTGCTTCCTGTGGCTGTGTTTTGTTTTGCATGCCCATTTCTACCAATAAAGACAACTTATTTGAAGTTTCCTTGGAGTGCGGCTATCCATCCCTTTTCCATTTTCTACATTTGGCTTCTGTTATAGCTGGTCCACAATTGCCTTTTGTGAACAGGACTCTGGTCATTGAGGGACAGGGAAATAGGTTCTTGATCTCATCTCTGTCCCAAATTTCAAGGTATCTGCATTTTCTTTGGGGAGAAGTTTATAACCCGTTGTACTTGAACGTTAGCCCTTCCCACTTGGCACTATAAATGCCTTGGGTCATCTATTTCAAAAGGTCAAACACATCTCCTATAAAGCTTGGGTGCAGTATTTTTCACCAGAGATCCTCTAAACCATGGGTGCTCAACCTGTGGCCCTCCAGCTGTTCCAAAACTACAAGTCCCATGAGGCATTGCAGGGCTGAACAGTTACAAGTATGACTCCCAAAGGCATGATGGGACCTGTAGTTCTGAAACATCTGGAGGGCCACAGGTTGAGCACCCATGCTCTAAACCATGTGAACAGTTTTTCTCTGTAAAATCTTCATAATGCCCATATACCACTACAGACTTATGCCGCGTACACACGATCAGTTTTTGTGATGGAAAGAAAACAACGTTTTCAAAAACGTCATTTAAAATGACCGTGAGTGGGCAAAACGTTGTTTTAGGTCTTCAAAAAAAACGACAAAAATTTCAACATGCTTGAATTTTTTGTCGTTTTTCTAAATGTCATTTTTTGTCATTAAAAGTGATGGTGTGTGGGCAAAACGATGTTGAAAACGACGTTTTTAAAGCCGCGCATGCTCAGAGGCAAGTTATGAGACGGAGCTTCAATGGAACAGAGTGCCGTCGAAAGTGGTGTACATCGCCACGCTTTGCTAGAGCATTTTGGAAAAACGATGGTGTGTATGCAACGTCGTTTTGGAAAATGAAGTTTGAAAAACGTTGTTTTGTTTCGTCACTTAAAACGTTGTTTTTTTTTCATCACAAAAAGTGATAGTGTGTACGCAGCATGATTCTTTTGTAATAAAGGATAACGGTACTGGCTTTGTTTAAAAAAAACAAAAACGCGTTTGATCCAACCACGAAACCATAGAAAAGATGTTCCCATGAGACATTGAACTTGGTTGTGTCTGAAGATCACAGATCTGGCTGTAATGTGCGCCAAACCTGGATATAATTGTATCAGGCGAATTCTCAAGATGTAATATGAGATGCTGGATTAAGTTGTATTAATTTAGTCAACTTTCTGTCTATTTCAGATGTCCCACCTGTTCAATGTGGCGCACACACTGCGAATGTTGGTACAGAAAGAGCGTAGTGTCGATATATTGAAGGTAATGCAGATTTAATGATTTTGCACCTAGAGTACAATTCTTAGATGTTATAATCAGATCATATTATGAGTCAGCTTTTGTCATCTGCCAACAGAGAAGACCATTGGGTGTAATGTCTAGGGGCTGCATGCATGTATCTAGATACGTATATATCATGATTTGAGGTGCCCTTGAGAGATCTTGGTGCCCTTGAGAGATCTTGGTGCCCTTGAGAGATCTTGGTGCCCTTGAGAGATCTTGGTGCCCTTGAGAGATCTTGGTGCCCTTGAGAGATCTTGGTGCCCTTGAGAGATCTTGGAGCCCTTGAGAGATCTTGGAGCCCTTGAGAGATCTTGGAGCCCTTGAGAGATCTTGGTGCCCTTGAGAGATCTTGGTGCCCTTGAGAGATCTTGGTGCCCTTGAGAGATCTTGGTGCCCTTGAGAGATCTTGGTGCCCTTGAGAGATCTTGGTGCCCTTGAGAGATCTTGGTGCCCTTGAGAGATCTTGGTGCCCTTGAGAGATCTTGGAGCCCTTGAGAGATCTTGGAGCCCTTGAGAGATCTTGGAGCCCTTGAGAGATCTTGGAGCCCTTGAGAGATCTTGGAGCCCTTGAGAGATCTTGGAGCCCTTGAGAGATCTTGGAGCCCTTGAGAGATCGGCGATCTTCACCATTTAGTTATAGTGCCACCTGCTTGAGTAGGATGTTGGAAAGGATAGCTCATAAGTATCTGTGGTGGCCAGGGTGCCATTTGCTAGAGGCAGCTTGTTTTTTGACTAGCATTAAGGAGCAAGGGCCTAAGCCCCTTCCTTGGAACCTGAGTTCCCTTTTTTTTTTTTTTTACTTTTTTGTTTCTTCAGAATGTTCAACTGCTGACCTGGTAACAAGTTGGATACTTTAGATCTTTGGAGTCTTCCCAGCTTGGCCATTGAGTATATGCAGTTCCCTATTGGTTTAGCTTCAACAGCCCCATCCTAGGACAGCCTGTGAGAGGACTATTGGGGGGCATGTATTGGCAAGTGGCCCTTTGGTTTACCCTATTAACCTTCAAAAAATAGAGTGCTGTGCCAGTAGTAGTAGGATAATTTAATGTAGTTGATTGGTTTCTCTTAAATATCTGTCGCATTTCCTGTAGCATGCTTGGGCAATGTTGGGTTCTTCTCACCTCTATCGTCTTGTCCCCAGGGTAAGGTCATGGCATCCATGTTCTTCGAGGCCAGTACACGCACCAGCAGTTCCTTTGCAGCAGCCATGCAGCGTCTGGGAGGGTCAGTGCTCAGTTTCTCGGAAACAACCTCATCCTCCCAGAAGGGTGAATCTTTGACGGATTCTGTGCAGACAATGAGCTGTTACTCTGACGTGCTGGTGGTGAGACATCCGGAGCCCGGAGCTGTGGAGGTAGGAGCCGTTCATTCTGTTACTTTTCTTCCATCTTTCTGTTATCTCATGTTTAATAATTACCCTGTGATGTCTCTTCAATCCCCAGCTGGCTGCCAAACACTGTCGCAAACCGGTTATTAATGCCGGAGATGGGGTAGGGGAGCACCCAACACAGGCTCTGCTGGATATATTCACCATACGGGAGGAGCTGGGGACTGTCAACGGGATGACTGTAAGTCCTGTAAAATCATTGCCCATTCCTAAACGAGAATCTGCAAATCGCTGGTCATTCTACACCCTGTATACACATGAGTGGTGTGAGATTAGTGATGCCACCATCCTTAATGGATAAGATTTATATTGGCATAATAATGCACATTGGGGAAAATTTGAATCCACTAATTGTGGAAGGTCCTCTGTGTCTGGCTCTAGGTGGCAGAGGTGCTACATGTATCCTAGGACTGGATCTAGACCAGTGATCTGCAAACTGTGTTTTTTTTGCCTGCCTTATCTGGCACTATTCCTCCCACAGATACCAGACCCAATCCTGCCAACTGAAGGAGGCAATGGGGCACCATTGTCTGCCCATTGACGCCAACCATTGTCTCCCATTGGGACCAGCCATGGGCACCATTGTCTCCCATTGGGACCAGCCATGGGCACCATTGTCTCCCATTGGGACCAGCCATGGGCACCATTGTCTCCCATTGGGACCAGCCAGCGTTCAGGAATTTACTTAAAGGTTTGAATACAATTGAGATATAATCCTATCCGATATAATGAACTGGAGATATGGAGCTTGTGGTGTCCTGCGTTGTCTTCACACGCTCTCCTCTTCTTGCTGTGTATGGCGATTGCAGGTCTGCAGTGTCTTCTCATTTAAGTGATGTCATTTTCTCCTTTTTTAGATCACCATGGTGGGGGATTTGAAGCACGGCCGTACGGTTCACTCTCTGGCGTGCCTCCTCACCCAATACCGTGTCAACCTGAGGTATGTCACACCACGCAGCTTGAGGATGCCCGCTAAGATCATCCATTTTGTGGCTTCCAAAGGAATAAAACAGGTGAGGGGCTGAAGATGGCGCCTGGGGTGTCGAGTCTTGGGTGTAGGAAGGGTGTCAGGGGCTGGGGAGGTAGCCTATTGAAATGGTCTTGAGAGGGGAATTGTGATGGGAGCACTGTGAGGTGTCAGGAGGGTATAGGGTGGGAGCCTATTGGGATTGGCTTGGGGAGGTAAATTGTGATGGGAGGAACGTGGGGTGTCGGGAGGGGACATTTAAGGGGGCCTATTGTGTTGGGGCTGAAGAAGGAGCTCATTGTGTTGGGCTTGTAGGAGGAAGCCCAGGGAGTCTGAAGGAGTGCAGGGTGTGTTGGGTTAATTCAGGCATTTTGTGTCTTTTCTTTGTGGTCACAGGAAGAGTTTGACAGCATTGAAGAGGCTTTGCCGGACACGGATGTCCTCTACATGACCCGCATACAGAAGGAACGGTTTGACAGCAAGGAGGAGTACGACCGGGTGAGTAACCCTTTATAATCCTCCCTGATGATATCGGGGACACTGCTTTGTCGCCCAGTCTTGTCAGTTTACCTTTTCTTTCTCTCTTCCAGTGCTTTGGCCAGTTTATCCTCAGTCCGCACATCATGACTCGGGCCAAGAAGAAAATGGTGGTTATGCACCCAATGCCACGAGTTAATGAGATCAGGTGAGACTTGGGTTCTGTTACGCTGACATGTGACTCTGGAGTGTCCTGCCATTGGTACGGACGGGGAACTGTTGCTATTAACACCCTCCAGCAGGGGTCTCAAACTGATGGCCCTCCGGCGGTTGCGGAGCTACAAGTCCTATGATGCCTCTGCCTGTTGGAGTCAAGCTTCGAACTGTCAGCCTTGCAATGCCTCATAGGACTTGTCGTTTTGCGACAGCTGGAGGGCCGACAGTTTGAGACCCGTGCCCTGCAGGCTGTGAAATGTAGGCTCGTTGGTTCAAATATCTTGATGCATACTTGCATGTACTAATACAAAAAATACCCTTTAAAAAACTTTTTAAAGGAGCAGTGATTTTAATGTTGCTCAAAGTCCAACAATAAAAATGAAAAATTGCTTTAAATATAGTGCCTGGGGGGTCCCTTAGCATGCCTGTAAAGTGGTGCATCTGTACCATGTATAGTACCTCCTGCAGCAAAACTGACATGTATAAAGAAAACATTTATTAAAATATAAAACAATTATTAAATATTTGAGTTAAATATGTACAGTTGAGAATTTTTGCAATGGTGAAACGGCGGAGGAGATATCTGGTCCTATGTGGGTTACCTTGTCATATTGAAACCCCTTGTCTATCGCTCTCTCCTTGCACAAATGTGAAACAAAATCACTTCAGAGGAGGTAAACTCTGCACGATGGAGGGTGAAATAGGATCTAGGGGGTAAGCTTAGAATCTAAAACTGGGTAGTAGGAGCTGGGAAAGGGAAGGCTTAGGTGCAGAAGTGGGGGACATAGAAGCTGGAGGGGTGGTAATGGCATGATAAAGTGGGCTATGGGTACTGGTAGGGGGTTTGAGCGTGGAGGAAGGTGTATAGGAATTGGAGGGTAAGATTGTGTGTAGAGGAGGTGTTGTAAGAAACTGAGGGTGGGGTTGAGTGTAGAGGAGGGGGGTTATAGGAACTTTGGGGTGGAGTTGTGTGTAGAGGGTGATGTAGGAACTCTGGCGTGGGGTTGTGTGTAAAGGAGGGGGTTTTAGGAACTCTGGCGTGGGGTTGTGTGTAGAGGAGGGGGTTATAGGAACTCTGGCGTGGGGTTGTGTGTAGAGGGGGGGGGTTATAGGAACTCTGGCGTGGGGTTGAGTGTAGAGGATGGGGGGGGTTATAGGAACTCGGGTGGGGTTGTGTGTAGAGGGGGGGTTATAGGAACTTTGGCGTGGGGTTTGTGTGTAAAGGAGGGGGTTTTAGGAACTCTGGCGTGGGGTTGTGTGTAGAGGAGGGGGTTATAGGAACTCTGGCGTGGGGTTGTGTGTAGAGGGGGGGGTTATAGGAACTCTGGCGTGGGGTTGAGTGTAGAGGATGGGGGGGGTTATAGGAACTCGGGTGGGGTTGTGTGTAGAGGGGGGGTTATAGGAACTTTGGGGTGGGGTTGTGTGTAAAGGGGGATGTAGGAACTCTGGCGTGTGGTTGTGTGTAAAGGAGATGGTTATAGGAACTCTGGTGTGGGGTTGTGTGTAGAGGGGGGGGGGGGGGGGGGGGGGGGGGGGGGGGTTATAGGAACTCTGGCGTGGGGTTGAGTGTAGAGGATGGGGGGGGGGTTATAGGAACTTTGGGGTGGGGTTGTGTGTAGAGGGGGATGTAGGAACTCTGGAGTGTGGTTGTGTGTAAAGGAGATGGCTATAGGAACTCTGGTGTGGGGTTGTGTGTAGAGGAGGGGGGTTATAGAAACTCAGGTGGGGTTGTGTGTAGAGGGGGGTTAAAGGAACTTTGGGGTGGGGTTGTGTGTAGAGGAGGGGGTTATAGGAACTCTGGGGTGGGGTTGTGTAGAAGTTAACAGCTCCCTGCATTACCGATTTTTGTCTCATTTCGTTATCCTGACTCTGTATTTTTTATTTATTTTTTCTCCTTCAGCTTTGAAGTAGACTCTGACCCCCGCGCAGCCTACTTCCGCCAGGCTGAGAATGGTATGTTCGTACGCATGGCGCTGCTGGCCACGGTCCTGGGAAAGTACTGACACCCCCCCCCCCCCCCCCCCAAAAAATGGTTACAACTATCATCACCCAACGTGGATCTCTGAGGCTGCACTCCAAGAGAAAAGAACCAAAGAGAAGCCACCAGCTCTGGACCAAGTTTTGGACTCTGTAGAAATCCCAAACTAGATGCACTAACCGGCCTCCCCACTCCATTCACCCCATAACACATCCAACGCTTAGTGCTTCTGCTGTCTACACGGATTATCGGGATTATGGTCTGGCTGGTGGAAGTGCTTGGCTGCTTCCCCATAGTTCATTTTTCCATTTGAATGTTATGTTGGCTATGCTGTGACCTACTCTGACCTAAATGGCTTTTGACCTTTTAATAAATGACGACTGCAATATCGAAGGCTTACAAACAAGTGGGGTATCCAGTCTATAACGGGTATTGGGGGTTAAAAGGAAATTATTCCAGCAGCACAAGGGGGCAGAAACAGTCATGCATGTCTAGAAAATGTTTAAAAAATTAATAAAAAAAAGTGCATACAACCGTATAAACCGAATCTTGTAATACAAAACCTACAAGGATAGATATATGAACAAAACGGTGCGGAAATGATGGAGGTCCCCAACTCTAGTTTCTAAACTCTTACCCTAAACTTTTCATGAAGGGTGTAATCCTAGATAGTCTTCCCCTATCATAGGGACAGAACACTGGAAATTGGAGGTAAAAGTCCATTATTCTGTCCCGATCATATCATAAAGCATATCGCACAAACCTATCATTTAGTGGAGCGTATAGTACTAGCCTGTCATTGTTTGTTGATCGTAAGGACAGAACAGCCTGGAAATAAGAGATGGAGGTCCCTGACTCTATCTCCAATCAGATTCCTAATTCTGTCTCTGTTCAACTTCCTAACTGTCCCCACTCTGTCTCTGATCGGCTTTCCCCGTTCGCTCTCTTGATCTGGCTTTCCCCCGTTCGCTCTCTCGATCTGGCTTTCCCCCGTTCGCTCTCTCGATCTGGCTTTCCCCCGTTCGCTCTCTTGATCTGGCTTTCCCCCGTTCGCTCTCTTGATCTGGCTTTCCCCGTTCGCTCTCTTGATCTGGCTTTCCCCCGTTCGCTCTCTTGATCTGGCTTTCCCCCGTTCGCTCTCTTGATCTGGCTTTCCCCCGTTTGCTCTCTTGATCTGCCTTTCCCCGTTTGCTCTCTTGATCTGCCTTTCCCCGTTTGCTCTCTTGATCTGCCTTTCCCCCGTTTGCTCTCTTGATCTGCCTTTCCCCCGTTTGCTCTCTTGATCTGCCTTTCCCCCGTTTGCTCTCTTGATCTGCCTTTCCCCGTTTGCTCTCTTGATCTGCCTTTCCCCCGTTCGCTCTCTTGATCTGCCTTTCCCCCGTTCGCTCTCTTGATCTGCCTTTCCCCGTTCGCTCTCTTGATCTGGCTTTCCCCCGTTCGCTCTCTTGATCTGGCTTTCCCCCGTTTGCTCTCTTGATCTGCCTTTCCCCCGTTTGCTCTCTTGATCTGCCTTTCCCCCGTTTGCTCTCTTGATCTGCCTTTCCCCGTTTGCTCTCTTGATCTGCCTTTCCCCCGTTTGCTCTCTTAAAACACTCCAGATTTAAGGCATAATGGTCTCCTACTCTATCCCCAGTCAACATCGTACCTGTCAATGGCACAAACTGGTGATCATTCCTTGATCCCAGGGATGGAACACTGGGAACAAGACCTGGAGGTCCCCAACGCCATATAATCGGGTTCCCAACTGGTCCCACTCATGAGTCGTATAGCACTAGCCTGTCGTCCTTCCCCTGGTCATGCCAAAGCCTAAAAGTCTTTCCATTCGATCACAGCCATTTATTTCAAGTGTCTGTTTTTTTTTGTTTTTTTTTCATGTATCTCTTTGGTTGGGCCTTCTAAATATCATTGTATGTTGAGTCAAAGTACTTTGTTGCCCTGTTGTATTGGTTTGAGTTCTGCATATTTACAT
This sequence comes from Rana kukunoris, assembly GCA_029574335.1. NCBI lineage: Eukaryota > Metazoa > Chordata > Amphibia > Anura > Ranidae > Rana > Rana kukunoris. The sequence continues at coordinate 106,631 of JAJQKJ010001332.1, forward strand.
TTCATTAATGGTGGACGACATCCCATCTTTGCCATGTATTTATCGTTTTTGTACCATTTCGTTAAAATTGCCCCATTTTGGGTAAAGTATCTTTCTTGGCTGGAGTACGGGAGAGCAGCCAGTTGCCACCAGCCAACCATCTCCACCTCGCTTTACATGAAGATGAGAATATTAAGCGATTGTAGACGGCTCCATGACTGCATGTTTGTACAAATCGCTCGCCGGTTGTCCTTTAATATTTCACTATTCTGACTTATTCTGATCACTGGGGGGTGTTCATGGAGGGGCCTCTCCGAATCCAGAATTGGAGGAGGCCTTTTTGCTCCTCGGTGGTCTCTGCTGCTTTCGTAGTGCTAATGGAGATGCTGGACTGCTCTGGAGGGAACTCTTTTATAATGTGAAGGTACAGGGAATAAATGCTTGTTATCTTTTTTTCTAAATAAAGTGAAATGCGCACAATTACTTCTGACTCTTGTGATGTTTATTCTGTGTGTTTAATTTGTAAAGCTCAAAGAGGAGGAGATAAAGGATTCCCAGAGCTTGAAGTGAAATAAGTCATCCCTAGCAGTTTACTGCACTGGGCATCTGAACTGTGCGATTGTGGAGTTCTGAAACTGTCTGCACCACAGACTTTGTAACCCACGTATAGCATGGTAAAATGTGAGAAATACAATCCGTACGAGTCACGTTTATTAAATAGAATCAAGGCGACTCATGTACCGTATATACTCGAGTATAAGCCAAGTTTTTTTTTAGCACTTTTTTTTTTTTGTGTGCTGAAAATGCCCCCCTCGGCTTATACTCTAATCACCTTTTTGCGCCTGATCTCCCGGACTTTGGGGACTCGGTACCGGCCAGCTGTAGGACCCCTGGACCACACATGTAGCCCCACTCTTCCTCTACAAGCGTGCAATGTTTGTTGATCTGGGGGACCTACGGCCAGGGAGCACCGTTTTATTTTATTTTTTTCTCCTATTCGGGCACCCCTTCCATTGGCTCCTATGTTAAACTGTTATTTATCTTGTGATTTTGGGGACCCAGTACCGGCCTGTCGTAGGTCCCCTGGACCTGGAACTTGTCATACATGCAGCCCCACTCTTCCTCTACAAGTATGCAAAGTTTGTTGTCTGGGGGACCCATGGCCGGGGAGCACTTTTTTTTTTTTTTTTTATAGCTGGGCACCCCTTCCATAGACTCCCATGTTAAACTTCAGTCTAGTCATGGGCACAGTGAGGCATGGGGGACACCCTAGGCTTATACTCGAGTCAATACGTTTTCCCATTTATTTTTATTTTTTTGGTGGTAAAATTGGGTGCCTCGGATTATATTCGGGTTGGCTTATACTCTCGTATATACGGTAATTGCCATCATCCTATAAATATGAAAATTGGTGAAAATTCTCGATTGGGGAGATTTTACAAGTTTTCAAGGATGATTTGACCGAAAACAAGTGTTTGGTTTAGGTTATGATGGAATAGACCCTTCCTGGAGTGTAATGAGATCATGGGGATATGGCCCATCTGTAATGAGGACATGGGGGGGTACCAGGAGGTTTGACGTTTTTGCAATGAGAATATGGAGGTACCCGCCTCTCTGTAATGATCTAGGGGATATAACCTCTCTGTAATGATTACATGGGGGTATGACTTCTGTAATGTGGACAGAATTTGCTAGGTAGATATAAATGATTGTGCTTTTACCACAAGGCCTAAAAGGAGGTGAATGTTCATTCTCTGGGATCCGTGGCCAACAATATGAAGAACCCTCCCCTATTTAAGACTGCAGACTTCATCTCGAATACAAATGTGTTTATTAAGTCATAAATAATGGTACAGAAATTGAGAAAATAGTGTGAGAAAAGAGGAAACTGAGAATTGCAGACACTATGGGGTCCCTCAGTGTCCTCCATGGCTGCTCTGGTGCTTCTTGAGGAGTGGCTGTAAGGGAACACAGAGTAGTCATCAGTACTGGTACATGGATTCTTGTCCCCTATATACTCCCATATACTTAACTTTCAGTGTCCCCTATACATCCATATACTCCACATCCAGCACACTCTATACACATATACTCAATAGTCAGCCCCCTTTATACACTCATATAGTTAACCTTCAGTGTCCTCGATAAACCCATATACTCAACATCCAGCCCCCTCCTATGCATCCATATACTTGACCTCCAGTGTCCATTCCCTTTCCCCCAGTGTCCTCTATACACCCAATTCCCTTTCCTCCAGTGTCCCCTATACACCCAATTCCCTTTCCCCCAGTGTCCTCTATACACCCAATTTCCTTTCCTCCAGTGTCCTCTATACACCCAATTCCCTTTCCTCCAGTGTTCTTTTATACACCCAATTTCCTTTCCTCCAGTGTCCTCTATACACCCAATTCCCTTTCCTCCAGTGTTCTTTTATACACCCAATTCCCTTTCCCCCAGTGTCCTCTATACACCCAATTTCCTTTCCTCCAGTGTCCTCTATACACCCAATTCCCTTTCCTCCAGTGTTCTTTTATACACCCAATTCCCTTTCCCCCAGTGTCCTCTATACACCCAATTTCCTTTCCTCCAGTGTCCACTATACACCCAAGTGCCTGACCTCCAGTGTCCTCTATACACCCAATTCCCTTTCCCCCAGTGTCCTCTATATACCCAATTCCCTTTCCCTTCAGTGTCCCCTATACACCCAAGTGTTTGGCCCTCAGTGTCCCCTATACACCCAAGTGTTTGGCCTTCAGTGTCCCCTATACACCCAAGTGCTTGGCCTTCAGTGTCCCCTATACACCCAAGTGCTTGGCCTTCAGTGTCCCCTATACACCCAATTCCCTTTCCTCCAGTGTCCTCTATACACCCAAGTGCCTGACCTCCAGTGTCCCCTATACACCCAATTCCCTTTCCCTTCAGTGTCCCCTATACACCCAAGTGCTTGGCCTTCAGTGTCCCCCTATACACCCAAGTGCTTGGCCTTCAGTGTCCCCCTATACACCCAAGTGCTTGGCCTTCAGTGTCCCCCTATACACCCAAGTGCTTGGCCTTCAGTGTCCCCCTATACACCCAAGTGTTTGGCCTTCAGTGTCCCCCTATACACCCAAGTGCTTGGCCTTCAGTGTCCCCCTATACACCCAAGTGCTTGGCCTTCAGTGTCCCCCTATACACCCAAGTGCTTGGCCTTCAGTGTCCCCTATACACCCAAGTGCTTGGCCTTCAGTGTCCCCTATACACCCAAGTGCTTGGCCTTCAGTGTCCCTATACACCCAAGTGCTTGACCACAAGTCTGAGGACCACATGTGGAACTATGTTTACTATACAGCTTTAAGGTCATGTACCTGGTAGTTGTCATTGCCTCCTGCTCGTCGAGGGACTGGGAACTGTGTCGGAAAGCATGGTCCCAGAATTTCTGAAATGCATCACCTTTTCGCTGTTTTTTTTAATTATGATCCCATGTGTTTTGGGGGGGGGGGGGGCTCAGATCACTCCCCTTCTATAGGGCTATACTATTGTAGTCCTGAAGGGGGGTGTCTGAACTCCTACAATGTGTTGCCTGATAACGAGAAAACATAGAACAACCTATGCGTTTCGGGGGTTCAGTCACTCCCCTTCAGCACTGCGATACAACTTATAGCCCTGAGCAAGGGGGTTACCTGAACCCCTGAAACACATTGGCTGTTCTATGTTTTCTCATAATATGTGTTTCTGTGGTTCAGATACATAAGAGCTATGCATTGTACTCCTGAAGGATGAGAGTCTGAACCCCTGAAATGCATTGGCTCATAAGAAAACAGAACAGCCGATGCATTCTGGGGGTTTAGATATTTCACGCTCGGAACAACAATAAATGTAGAGCTGATGAAAGTGGAATGTTTAAACCCCCGAAACACATTGGCTCGTAAGAAGAAAAAAAAAATAGCTGTGTTTCGGAGTGTTCAGACTTTCCCCTTTCATCAGCTCTATCGCTTGTATTGTAGTCCCGAAGGTGGAGAGTCTGCATGGTACAATACTGGAGTTCCCTCATCCCAAGTTCCCCCCCGTAGTGTGATGTCACAGCCCTATATCTCACCATACAGATCATGCAGAGCAGCAGGTAGGACAGGATCAGTGATGTCATCACCAGGAGAGCCACGCCCCATCCAGGGACACCTACCGGCAAGAGAGAAGTAGGTTAGTTCTTGTTGTTCTGTCCCTGAGACCCCAGGGTGTCCCATTTGTGTCATCATATCTATAGTGTTAGGGGTCTTTAAAAAGTATGAGGACCACATCATAAACTTTATTAATTTTTCAAAGTTCTGCCTTACATCAGGGTCACCATAACCATGCCCCCCCTCCCCTTTACATCAGATTCTCCATTAGAGCCCCCTTACATCAGACTCCCAATCAGAGTCACCCTTATAGCGGATTCCCCATCAGAGCCCCCATTACATCTGGTTCCCCATCAGAACCTCCACTACAACATATTCCCCATCAGATTCGCCCTTCTATCAGACTCCCCACCAGCAGCTCCCTTATATCAGAGTCATCATCAGAGCCCCCCTTACATTGGATTTCACATCAGAGACACCATCAAAGTTCTCCCCATGAGAACCTCCCTTACATCAGGGTCCCTGCTAGAGTTTTCCTCATAACAGCTTTACCATCAGAGTAAAGCTGTTACTCTGTTACCCCTCACATCTGGGTACCTGCTAGAGTTTCCTTACATCAGGTTTCCCATCAGCATCCTCCCTTACATCAGGGTCCCCATCAAAGCCCCTTTACAGCAGGTCCCACATTAGAGCCCCCTTTACTTCAGATTCCCAATCGGAGCCTCCCTTGCATCAGGCTCCCCATCAGAGCCTCCCTTACATTGGATTCCCCATCAGAGCCTCCCTTACATCAGGTTCCCCATCAGAAAATTCCTTGCATCAGGGTCCATATAAGTGACCCCCCTCCCCCTTACATCAGGGTCCTTGATAGAGTTTTCCTTACATCGGGGTCCACATCAAAGCCCCCTTACATCGGATTCCCCATCAGAGCTCCCCTTACATCAGGTTCCCCATCAGAAAATCCCTTACATTGGATTCCCCATCAGAAAATTCCTTTACATCGGATTCCCCATCAGAGCCTCCCTTACATCGGGGTCCATATAAGTGACCCCCTCACATCAGGGTCCCTGCTAGAGTTTTCCTTACATCAGGGTTTCCATGGGAGTTCTCCTTACCTCAGGGTCACTATCAAAATCCCCCTTTACATTCAGGTCCCTGCTAGAGTCCCCTTAAGAGTTTTACTTGCATCAGTACAGGAAGGGCAGCCTCCCTTCTATGTGTCGCCCTGCAGTGGGTGGGGCAGACTCTCTTCTGTCTGTTACCCTACATGACTCCATTCTGCCGGTCCCACACTGCCCTAAAATGGGCAGATTCTATCTTGCCCATCCCACCCTGCAGTGGGAGGGTTCCGACTCCCTTCTATCTGTGTCACCCTGGAGTAGGAGGAGTCCCTTTTTTTTTTTTTTGCCGTGAGCAGGGCAGCTGTGTCATGTACCTACCTGTGGTTGTGTTGGTTTGGGCATCTGTGATTGGAGGAAAGAAGTGGAGGGTCAGGATTTCATTGGTCCAGAAGATATCACATGAGACAAATAAACAGAATATTAGGCACAAGAATAATATATACAGTATAGTAAAGTAAATACAACTTTACAATAACTCCCATTAATAAGCCAGAAAACAGAATGGACTGTCCAATGGTACATCTCAGAATTTTATAAATCTGAGCTCTTCTTAATAAAATATTTTATTTATAATGGTGATAAAAATTACTTCCAGTTCATCCCGGTCTTTGGATCTCCCCTATATGGAGGAAATATTACGCCTCTTATCATCAGAAAATGTAAGAAGCCAAGGGGTCGTGACCAATTAAAAAACAGTATTTCATGCCTACATTGCATAAAATAATATATATTAAAAATGTAACAAAAATATATATTGAAATGTATATTAAAAGTATTTTAACTAATTAAAAGAATACAAATTAATTCAAAAGAATATAAAATAATATCGTAATAATAATGAAAAACAATATATATAAACCAAACTCAAAGAATGTAAACTAATATTAAGGAATCTAAATATCAAGAAAAATAATGAAACATAAACGTAATATAAACTAATCTGAAATTAGCTAAACTACTTTACAACAAAATCCAAAACAATACATAAAATAAAGAAACATAAAATAATCTAAACAAATCCAAAAGAATATAAACTAATTGAAAAGACTCTAAAATTATACCATAAAAATAATAAAAACAAAAAGTAATAAAAAACAAACTCAAAGAATGTAAACCAATTTTAAAGCATCTATTATTTTAAATAATAGATGCTTTAATATTGGTTTACATTCTTTGAGTTTGTTTTCTATTACTTTTTGTTTTTATTATTTTTATGGTATTATTTTAGAGTCTTTTCAATTCGTTTATATTCTTTTGGATTTGTTCGGATTATTTTTCATTATTTTATATATTACTTTTGGATTTTGTGTAAACTAGTTTAGAAAATTTCAGATTTGTTTATAAAAACACCAAGTAATGTAAACTAATCTGAAATTGTCTAAACTAGTTTAAACAAAATCCCAAAGTAATATATAAAATAATGAAAAATAAAATAATCCAAACAAATCTAAAAGAATGTAAACAAATTTAAAAAAGAATACAAACGAATATCACAGAATAAAATAATGAAATATATATATATATATATTTCATTATTTTATTCTGTGATATTCGTTTGTATTATTTTTTAAATTTGTTAACATTCTTCTAGATTTGTTTGGATTATTTTATTTTTCATTATTTTATATATTACTTTGGGATTTTGTTTAAACTGGTTTAGACAATTTCAGATTAGTTTACATTACTTGGTGTTTTTATAAACAAATCTGAAATTTTCTAAACTAGTTTACACAAAATCCAAAAGTAATATATAAAATAATGAAAAATAATCCGAACAAATCTAAAAGAATATAAGCTAATTTAAAAAAGAATGCAAACTAATATCACAGGATAAAAAATGAAAAATGTTATATATATATATATATATACTGTATTCTAATATAATATATAAAATAATGTGATATACATTTTTTTATAAAAAAACAGTATAAAATAAATTAATGGAAATAAAGCATATAAAATTATGTTTTCAAAAAGTTTCCACACTTTTATTATGTTTAATAGAGTTAAAAAAGTGAGGAAACTTGTTGAAGAACCCCCTGTAATATAGAAGAATAATAAAAGCATATAAATCCAAATTATAAAACAGAATATAAACTAATGCAAAAAGCATCTGAAATAGTATCATACAATAAAAGAATGTGACATAAAAAGTTCAACCTATAAAACTAGTAAAAAAGTAATATAAACTAATATAAAAGAAATGACTAGAATATATATATATAAATTAATGTAATATAAAATAATATATTATAAAATAGAATATAAACTATTTTAAAAATAATAAAAAATAATATTATACAATAAAAGAATAAACAAATATAATGCTTTATAAATGAATCTAATCTAATATTATATTATACAAAAATGTAATTTAAACTAATAGAAAAGACAATAATGAAAAAAATATATAAAATAATGTAACGTGAAATGCAAAGTATGATATAAAATAGCATATAAAAATAAATATAAACTAATAGAAAAGAATATAGTATTATAAAAAAAAAAATAATGCAATAATACAAACTTGCATTAACTAATAGAAAACAAAGTATGCAATAGTACTTGATCTTTTACTTTTTATATGTTGGTATAATTTGCTCCCTCCGGCCCCAGGAACCGTCCTAGAACCCCCTTACCCCGGATTCTGCCCACCCTAAGAATCTCCCCAACCCCTGGGTACTCTCACCTGCCCCCTTCAGGCTCAGGAAGAGACACACAGCCAGCAGACACAGGCAAGCACTAGATTTGGTGCGTTGGGCTTCCATTGTTGAGTCTGGTAGAGCAGCTGAAGGTCTTCTTACTCTAGATGTTGATGGTTTGTGATCCAGACTGACCTCTGTCTAACGTATATATACCCCCAGCCCTAGCACACTCACCCCGTTTACAGGCGATGAGCTGTATGGTCCCGGGTGACCTATCCCCCGGTTATGAGGGACTAATAGAAGAATTAGTGTAGTAAGAGAGGAGGGGTGACATTTATAGAGGCCGTCATACGTGTTACAGAGGATATTTAACTATAACAATCAGCAGAGTACGGGACATGAAAGAGACGAGGATTATGACTTCAGCCTTAAATAAACTCATCCGACAATGACTCAGCCCCCCCCGCTCCATAATCACTTCAATTTACACACATGACGGGAATACCAGAAGGTTTCCTTCAGTCTTCTACCTGAGAAAAAAAGACTTCTGGTCATTTATAAACAAAATGAATATTGTCTTTATAAATAAAACCCCGGGGAAGTGTGAGGCTTCAACCGAACCAAAAAAGTCATTGGTATGGGGCCCTCAGGTATCCAAATCTGCACGTGGTGACGGCGATGAGCCTTAAAGGCCAAATAATTGTGACTATGTGAGGTTAATACAAGCAACGACGTTCTTTATTATAATCAATAATGTATTGTTTATTTTCTGATATAATATACTCCTGAAGAAGCGGGCAGCCTCGAAACATGTCGAGTTTTTAACTGGGAGAACCGTTTCCGTGTATAACATTGCGGAACTACTTTGTACATCAAATTTTTCCAATTTGCGTCAGAAAAGTGGATGCTCCACATATAGTAGCATCTGGTGTCTGGTATCTACTTATTTATGGTTTTTATGATGTATATTTTTGTATAATAAATGTATATTTTTTGTAACCTTACTGTGTAAGTCTAGACCGTACCATGAAAGTCCATAATGCATTTCCTGTGCGTGGGCAGTCCTAATATCAATGCACTTCCTGTTCCCAAGCACATCTTATATCAATGCACTTCCTGTTCACAAGCACCCCTTATATCAGGGCACTTCCTGTTCCTAAGCAGGTCTTATATCAGAGCACTTCCTGTTCCCAAGCACGTCTTATATAAGTGCATTTCCTGTTCCCAGGCACGTCGTATATCAGTGCGCTTCCTGTTCCCAAGCACGCCTTATATTAGTGCATTTCCCTTTCCCAAGCACGCCTTATATCAGTGCGCTCCCTGTTCCCAAGCACGCCTTATATCGGTGCGCTTCCTGTTCCCAGGCATGCCTTATATCAGGGCACTTCCTGTTCCCAGGCACGTCTTATATCAGAACACTTCCTGTTCCCAAGCTTGCTTTATATCAGTGCGCTTCCTGTTCCAAAGCTCGCCTTATATCAGTGCGCTTCCTGTTCCCAAGCTTGACATATCAGTGCCCTTCCTGTTCCCTAGCTCGTCTTATATTAGCGCTTTTCCAGTTCCCAAGCTCGCCTTATATCAGAGCACTTCCTGTTCCCAAGCTCGCCTTATATCAGTGCGCTTCCTGTTCCCAAGCTTGCCTTGTATCAGTGCACTTCCTGTTCCCAGGCACGCCTTATATCAGTGCGCTTCCTGTTCCCAGGCACGTCTTATATCAGTGCGCTTCCTGTTCCAAGCTCACCTTATATCAGTGCGCTTCCTGTTCCAAAACACACCTTATATCAGTGTGCTTCCTGTTCCCAGGCATGCCTTATATCAGTGTGCTTCCTGTTCCCAAGCTCGCCTTGTATCAGTGCGCTTCCTGTTCCCAAGCTCACCTTATATCAGTGCGCTTCCTGTTCCAAAACACGCCTTATATCAGTGTACTTCCTGTTCCCAGGCATGCCTTATATCAGTGTGCTTCCTGTTCCCAAGCTTGCCTTATATCAGTGCTTTTCCTGTGCCCAAGCTTGCCTTATATCAGTGCCCTTCCTGTTCCCAAGCTCGCCTTATATCAGTGCGCTTCCTGTCCCCAAGCTCACCTTATATCAGTGTGCTTCCTGTTCCCAGGCACGCCTTTTATTAGTGCACTTCCTGGTTGGAGGACGTCGGTGTCTTCTACATCACCGCGTTCTCTGTCCGCGGGGATTTTGGTCTGATGGTGTGTACACACATCAGACCAAAATATCCCAGGAGACATGTCCAATGAAAACGGTCCGCGGACCGTTTTCATCGGACATGTCTCCTTGTGTGTACAGGGCCTAAGTGAAAATGTCCAAATTGGGCCCAAAATGTCAATATTTTGTGTGGCCACCATTATTTTCCAGCACTGCCTTAACTCTCTCTCTTGGCATGGAGGTCACCAGAGCTTCACAGGTTGCCAGTGGAGTCTCTTCCACTCTTCCATGACGACATCACAGAGCTGGTGGATGTTAGAGACCTTGCGCTCCTCCACCTTCCATTAGAAGAGGATGCCTCACAGATGATCAATAGGGTTTAGGTCTGGAGACATGCTTGGCCAGTCCATCACCTTTACCCTCACCTTCTTTAGCAAGGCAGTGGTCGTCTTGGAGGTGTGTTTGGGGTCGTTATCATGTTGGAATACTACCCTGCGGCCCAGTCCCTGAAGGGAGGGGATCATGCTCTGCTTCTGTATGTCACAGTACATGTTGGCAATCATGGTTCCCTCAATGATCTGTAGCTCCCCAGTGCCGGCAGCACTCATGTAGCCCCAGACCATGACACTCCCACCACCATGCTTGACTGTAGACAAGACACACTTGTCTTTGTACTCCTCACCTGGTTGCCACCACACACGCCTGACACCATCTGACACCAAATACGTTTATCTTGGTCTCATCAGACCACAGGACATGGTTCCAGGAATCCATGTCCTTAGTCTGCTTGTCTTCAGCAAACTGTTTGCAGCTCTTTCTTGTGCAGACCAATTTGATGCAGTGTGTGGCGTATGGTCTGAGCACTGACAGGCTGAACCCCCACCCCTTCACCCTCTGCAGCAACGCTGGCAGCACTCATACATCTATTTCCCAAAGACAACCTCTGGATATGACGCTGAGCACGTGACCTCAACACCTTTGGTGGACCATGGCGAGGCCTGTTCTGAGTAGAACCTGTCCTGTTATACTGCTCTATGGTCTTGGCCCCTGTGCTGCAGCTCAGTTTCAGGGTCTTGGCAATCTTATAGCCTAGGCCAGTGATGGAGAACCTCGGCACCCCAGATGTTGTGGAACTTCATTTCCCATGATGCTCATGCACTCTGCAGTGTTGTTGAGCATCATGGGAGATATAGTTCCAAAACGTCTGTGGTGCCAAGGTTCACTACCCTAGGCCATCTTTATGTAGAGCAGGGGTGCCCAACCTTTTGAAGAGCAAGGGCCACTTAAAGGGGCTGTAAAGACAAAAATATTTTCCTCTTATATTAAAGTCTGACAGTAGCTGATAAAGTAAAAAGTAATGTTTTGCATTATAACTAGTTTGATGCCTGTTGAAATCGAGCCGTTTTATTCACCTCTGTCACTCCTGAATCATTATTCTGACTGACTTCCTGGTTTGCGGTGCGCATTTATTCTTGCTACAACACGGCCTAATGGGAACTACAGTTCCCATTAGGCTTAGCCTCCATGCCTGTGAGGGATAAGAGAGCATCTTCACGCAGGGCTGTCGTTATAGGGAGGGGGTGAGCACATTCTGCTTTCCACCATGCAAAAGGCTCAGATGCTGGTGGAAAGCAAGAAGAGGAGAGACAGGAACCTGGATTACTGTATTTTGGAGGTCAAAAGGAAAAATTACGTAAATGATATTTAAATGTTCTAGCTTACAGCAATCAATTGATCTAATAAAAAATTAACCTTTAGTGTTCCTTTAAGCAACTTGGTAACCAATCGCGGGCCACAAAGAGCGGAGCGTGCGGATGACAGGTCACGGCTACTCTATAGGCCCTCCGATCTGCCCAGATGGAAGGGGACAAATTCCCTTCTGTTTTTTGGAATGGAGGTAGGTGGGCATAAATGGACGTCTGTCACTCTATAGAGGTGAATCGAGGGTCCCATTTGGTCGGGCTGATCGTGTGAAAAGGGCCTAAAACTGCTTTCACACTGATGTGCTGCGGTCTACCCACACTGCGGGTGAAGCATAGTGCTGCTGTGTCTATCTCCTGCGGCTTAGCTGAACTTTGTTATAGACTCCCCCTGTGGCAAAGCCAGGGCTGTAGAGAAAAAAATCAGCTTATGGGGCTCTGATCCACAGCCGCTTCCTTCCACTACCACCAGCTTCATTCACTACAATGATGCAACCTGCGATCTGGGCTTGCCAAACCACTATTCCAGAGCACATCAGAGGGCTCCACGGGTCACATGTGGCCCCCGGGCCACTGTTTGGCCACCCCTGATGTAGAGCAACAATTCTTTATTCAGATCCTCAGTGAGTTCTTTTCCATGAGGTGTCATATTGAACTTCCAGTGACCAGTATGAGAGAGTGAGAGCGATAACACCAAATTTAACACACCTGCTCCGCATTCATCGCATCCGACCTTCTAACACTAACGAGTCACATGACACCGGGGAGGGAAAATGGCTAACTGGGCCCAAATTGGACATTTTTACTTAGGGGTGTACTTACTTTTGTTGCCAGCGGTTTAGACATTAATGGCTGTGTGTTGAGTTATTTTGAGGGGACAGCAAATTTACACTGTTATACAAGCTGTACACTCACTACACAACATTGTAGCAAAGTGTCATTTCTTCAGTGTTGTCACATGAAAAGAAAAAAAAAAAGGTAAAAACTAAAAACTGCAAAAACGCGCATAAAAAATCTGCAAAAATGCGTTAAAAACTGCAAAAACGCATTAAAAAGGGATGTAAAATGCTTCCAAAACGCGTTAAAGTGGTAGTATACTCTATACTACCACTTTTACCTACAGGTAAGCCTATAATAAGGCTTACCTGTAGGTATAAAGAATATCTCCTAAACCTGTTTAGCTACTTGAGATCCGCGCTATAGCTGAATGACGGCTTTAGCGCAGATCTAAATTGCCAACAAGCCGTCAAGTGACGGCTTGTCACTAGCAGCTTCCCTGCGTGCACTCCAGAGCGCGCTGCGGGGAAACACTGTGTTGGCCGTGTCCCTTGGACACAGCCAATCACAGATCGCCGCGAACGGCCAATCAGAGTGGCCGTTTGCGATGCGATCTGTGGGCGAATGAGAGATGATCTCATATGTAAACATATGAGATCATCTCTCATTGCCGTTTTACACAGGCAGCGTCCTGTCTCTGGAGAGGAGACCGATCTGTGTTCCTTGTACATAGGGACACAGATCGGTCACCCCCCCCCAGTCACCCCCCCCTCCCCCCACAGTTAGAGCACTATGCAGGGAATACATTTAACCCCTTCCTCCCCCCCTAGTGTTAACCCCTTCAATGCCAATCACATTTATACAGTAATTAGTGCATTTTTATAGCACTGATTGCAGTATAAATGTGAATGATGGCAAAAATGTGTCAAAAGTGTCCGATGTGTCCGCCATAACGTCGCAGTCCCAATAAAAATCGCAGATCGCCGCCATTTCTAGTAAAAAAAAAAAAATTAAAATAATAATTCTGTCCCCTATTTTGTAGGCACTATACATTTTGCGCAAACCAGACGCTTATTGCGATTATTTTTTATTTATTTTTTTACCAAAAATATGTAGGAGAATACGTATCGCCCTAAACTGAGAAAAAAAAGTGTTTTTTTAATTGGGATATTTATTATAGCAACAAGTAAAAAATATTGTATTTTTTTTCAAAATTGTCGCTCTTTTTTGTTTATAGCGCAAAAAATAAAAATCGCAGAGGTGATCAAATACCACCAAAAGAAAGCTCTACTTGTGGGGAAAAAAAGAACGTCAATTTTGTTTGGGAGCCACGTCGCTCGACCGCGCAATTGTAAGTTAAAGAGACGCAGTGCCGGAAGCTGAAATATCACCTGGGCAGGAGGGGGGTATATGTGCCCAGTGAGCAAGTGGTTAGGAGATATTCCCCTCGCAATGCACCACCGATTGCAGTGGCGCATGCGCAGGGGGGTCCTCGGCTGAAGGGCCGGCAGCTGCCGGACCTTGCCGAATTGACGTCATCTCCGCTCCAGCCAATCACAGCGCTGGAGCAGCGATACCCGGAAGACACGCCAGGCAAGATGATATCTCGCTCGGCATAGACCAAGTAAGTTCCCTACACCTCGTTTTAAGGTAAGTATTTCATAATGAGCTGGTATGCGGGGCATACCAGCTCATTATGGCTTTTTATATAGGGCAGTGATGGCGAACCTCGGCACCCCAGATGTTTTGGAACTACATTTCCCATGATGCTCAAGCACTCTACAGTGTAGTGAGGCATCATGGGAAATGTAGTTCCAAAACATCTGGGGTGCCAAGGTTCGCCATCACTGATATAGGGTATACAACCGCTTTAAAAACTGGAAAAACGCTTTAAAAAGGCATGTGAAAAACTGGAAAAACGCTTGTAAAAAGCTGCAAAAATGTGTTAATAAAAGCCTGTAAAAAGCTGCAAAAACGCATTAAAAAGGCGTGTAAAAAGCTACCAAAACGCTTTAAAAATTGCAAAAACACTTTAAAAAGGCATGTAAAAACTGCAAAAACGCTTTAAAAAGGCATGAAAAAAGCTGCAAAAACACTTTGATAAAAGAAAGTAAAAAGCTGCAAAAACGCGTTAAAAAGGCGTGTAAAAACGGCAAAAACACTTTAAAAAGGCATGTAAAAAGCTGCAAAAACACTTTAATAAAAGCATGTAAAAAGCTGCAAAAATGAGTTAAAAAGGCGTGTAAAAACGGCAAAAACACTTTAAAAAGGCTGCAAAAATGTGTTACAAAGGCGTGAAAAAGCTGCAAAAAACGCTTGTAAAAACTAAAAAAACTATTTAAAATGCATGTAAAAAGCTGCAAAAATGCTTTGATAAAAGTGTGTAAAAATCTGCAAAAATGCGTTAAAAAGGCGTGTAAAAAGCTGCAAAAACACTTCAATAAAAGCACGTAAAAAGCTGCAAAAACGCGTTAAAAAGGCGTGTAAAAGCGGCAAAAACACTTTAAAAAGGCTGCAAAAATGTGTTAAAAATATGTGAAAAAGCTGCAAAAAAAACGCTTTTAAAAACTGCAAAAACACTTTAAAACGCGTGTAAAAAGCTGCAAAAATGCGCTAAAAACGGCAAAAACACTTGTAAAAAGCTGCAAAAACACGTTAAAAAGGCGTGTAAAAACGGCAAAAACACTTTAAAAAGGCTGCAAAAATGTGTTAAAAAGTTGTGAAAAAGCTGCAAAAAAACGCTTTTAAAAACTGCAAAAACACTTTAAAACGCGTGTAAAAAGCTGCAAAAATGCGCTAAAAATGGCAAAAACACTTGTAAAAAGCTGCAAAACCGCTTTAATAAAAGCGTGTCAAAAGCTGCAAAAATGCGTTAAAAAGGCGTGTAAAAAGCTGCAAAAAACGCTTTTAAAGACTGCAAAAACACTTTAAAACGCGTGTAAAAAGCTGCGAAAAAGTGTTAAAAACGCTTGTAAAAAACTGCAAAAACAAAAACGCTTAAAAAACAGCCATAAAAACGCCAGTAAATTGCTACGCTCAGGTGTGAATGGAATCTATGAAAATCAAGTCTCATCGTGTTCTCCTCTCCACTCGCCTCAACCATGAATGGAGCGTTCCCCACCCCCCTTTCTCATGTCACATGACTCCCAGCACACAGCTGCTGGCCAATGAACCCATGGACTACACCTCCCAGAATGCTTTGTGTAGGGCGATGACATCACTTCCTGTGTTGGCAGCTGCTGGGTGAGTAACATGGAAAGTGTCACATTGTATCTGCAGATCTGGATATTATTATTTGTGCCAGGAGAGTGAACTCTGATCGCCCAATCAGGGGGAGGGAATCTAGTAGGTCAGGATTTTGTTTTGATTGGACATTTACACATTCTCTTCATTCTCTCTATGACTTCATTGAGTTCAGTTTTTATAGAGAGTTCATTGATTAAATGAAGGAAAATAGGGGATGTGTAAAAGTGATGGGGGGCGGCGATCAGAGCGCCGGACAAATTAGAAATCCTGCGAATGTTCCGGAACTCGAAGGGTGAATGTTGGGATCCGAGCTGTAAATGTGGCCCAGAAAGGACAGCTGGAGGAGACGGTCTAAGTCATGAGAGCTCACACGTGTTTTCACTTTGGAATTTAACGTACGTCATGTGATTGTGGGAGGAGTCAGGACCTGAGTGACAGAGTGGAAATGAAGGGGACACATTCACATTTGGCAACACACACACATTACCATAAGACGTCGCAGTGTACCTGCATCGCAACAACCGTTCATTGTCACCGGCGCCCAACATGTTCTATGTGCCATTGTGAATGCCACCCCCACAGTAAAGTTTCAACTTGCAGTTGATTGTGAATGGTACCCCCACAGTAGAGTGCTATGTTGCCATTGGTTGCGAATGACACCCCAACAGTAGAGCACTACATTGCCATTGATAATTAATGATACCCCCACAGTTTAGAGCAACATTACCATTGATAATGAATGGTACCCCCACAGTAGAGCACTGCATTGTCATTGATAATGAATGGTACCCCCACAGTAGAGCACTAAATTGTCATTGATAATGAATGGTACCCCCACAGTATAGAGCTACATTGCCATTGATAATGAATGGTACCCCCACAGTAGAGCACTAAATTGTCATTGATAATGAATGGTACCCCCACAGTATAGAGCTACATTGCCATTGATAATGATTGGTACCCACAGTAGAGCGCTACATTGCCATTGATAATGAATGGTACCCCCACAGTAGAGTGCTACATTGCCATTGATAATGAATGGTACCCCCACAGTAGAGTGCTACATTGATAATGAATGGTACCCCCACATTAGAGTGCTACATTGCCATTGATAATGAATGGTACCCCCACAGTAGAGTGCTACATTGACATTGATAATGAATGGTACCCCCACAGTAGAGCACTCCATTGACATTGATAATGAATGGTACCCCCACAGTAGAGTGCTACATTACCATTGATAATGAATGGTACCCCCACAGTAGAGTGCTACATTGTCATTGATAATGAATGGTACCCCCACAGTAGAGTGCTACATTACTATTGATTGCGAATGGCACCCCCAATGGTAGTGCACTATGCTGTCATGCACAGTGAATGGCACCCCAGTAGTAGAGCACTACATTGCCATTTGCGTGGCCCCCAATAGTAGATTGATATGTTGCAATTGATTGTGAGTGGCACCCCAAAAATAGAGCAGTATATTGTCATTGACTGGGAATGGGACCCCACAGTAGAGTGCTACCCTGCCATTGATTGTGAATAGCACCCCAACAGTAGAAGACTACATTGTCATGCATTTTGAATGGCACCCCAACAGTAGAGTGCTACATTAATATTGATTGTGAATGGCACCCCCACAGTAGAGTGCTACGTTAATATTGATTGTGAATGGCACCCCAACAGTAGAGTGCTACGTTAATATTGATTGTGAATGGCACCCCAACAGTAGAGTGCTACGTTAATATTGATTGTGAATGGTACCCCAACAGCAGAGCACAATGTACCACAGTACACTGAAATACACACATCGTGCGTTGTGGTGTGCTGCATTACTAAAAAGGGTCAGGTGTATGTTTTCATTCCATTGTGGTGCGTTGACCTCTTTCATATAACCCCCATCCCAATCCTCTCTTCACAGGCGGTATGGCTGGGCTGTGGCGTGGGTACCAGAGGTTACTGGCCGCTCACCCCTGGAAGGTACAGATCATCACTGCAGGTCAGTCCCTCCTCCTCTGTACTCCCCTTTTGTGTCTTCAAAACTAACCTCAAAAAGTTTAATTTTACCGAAAGAGTGGTGGATACCTGGAACGGACTTTGAGCAGAGGTGGTGAGCCGAGAGTAAATTTAAGCATATTTGGGACAATCGTATTTAAAAAGACACAAAAAAAAGCTCTGGTTGACGCCAGAACACTTTCAAAATGCATTGCCTTTGCTACGGGTGCCAATTCATTATTAGTGGCACCCCAACCACAGATCACAAACCCCAGTGACAGAATACCTGACTAATATCTAACTAACTAGATACAATATACAATAAAGAACACAGAGGAGCAGATGGGAAGGGGGAACCAACACGGGGATCAGGAGAGCAGGGCAGAGCAAGAACAGAATTCATGGCAATCCAAAACACTGGAGCGGGAGGCAGTGGCGTAGCTACCAGGGTCGCAATGGTTGCACTTACGACTGGCCCCTGGTGTAGCCCCCCCCCCAAGCCTCCTCCCCCTGCTGAAAAGGTACCAAATAACATGACCACACATCTGATCAGTGGGACCACTAACTCACCCCTCCCCCCTCCGCACCCGAGGTGATTGTTAACCAAATGATCTCTGCTCTGTCTCGGTTGGGCTGGACTGGGCTTGGGCCGCTGGTCAGCTGAATTTGAAAGCGACTGCAGGGAGGGGGGCGTGAGGGACAGTTAGACTTAAAGGAGGTCAATGCGTGATGGCTCAAGTGGAGACCCTAGGGTGGGGGGGGGGGCACTGATATAAGGGTTCCCTTTTATACCAGTTTCCTCACTCCCCTCTTACAACAGTAAAATCCTTTACCTTGATGCATTCACTCTGGCAGACTCTGGTGTAAAGGGGAAAGAGCTACCCCCCCCCCCCACATCACAGTTCCCAGTATTCCCCCTAATTCAGAGTCAGCAGAGTTTACCCTCACAGCACAATATGAAACTTTGCATACCCGACTCTAAGGCAAAGGGAAACTCTGTAAAAGAGGGGGACCTCTTACATCAGAGCTGCCCTTTACATCAGGGTCCACAGAGTTGCCCCCTAGATTGTGGTCCAGCTGAGTTGCCCCCTAGATTGTGGTCCAGCTGAGTTGCCCCCTAGATTGTGGTCCAGCTGAGTTGCCCCCTAGATTGTGGTCCAGCTGAGTTGCCCCCTAGATTGTGGTCCAGCTGAGTTGCCCCCTAGATTGTGGTCCAGCTGAGTTGCCCCCTAGATTGTGGTCCAGCTGAGTTGCCCCCTAGATTGTGGTCCAGCTGAGTTGCCCCCTAGATTGTGGTCCAGCTGAGTTGCCCCCTAGATTGGGGTCCAGCTGAGTTGCCCCCTAGATTGGGGTCCAGCTGAGTTGCCTTCTAGATTGGGGTCCAGCTGAGTTGCCTTCTAGATTGGGGTCCAGCTGAGTTGCCCTCTAGATTGGGGTCCAGCTGAGTTGCCTCTTGCATTGTAAAGGGGAACCCTGCAGAATTCTGATGTAAGAAGGGGCTCTGGGAATGCTGAGAACTGTGATGTTTGGGGAAACTCTGTAAGGGGGAACTCTGTAAAGGGCCTCGGGATCAATGGGAATGGCCCCAGGCTCGTGTCATGGGGGCACCTTCATGGTTTCTTGCACCGGTGCCCTGACGGGTCTAATTATGGCTTTGCAGAGAGGCACAAATAGGAGCAGACCTAAATACCCTCCCAGTAGCCAGCATCAGGTGGAAGCTGAATAGTGGAATCTGCTGGCTGCTAAGAGACACCCGCTGGTGGATACTGGAATTCCCTCCGCTCAGGGAAGCACAGTGCCACCAGCAGGTGATCCAGGTCTTGACACAACCAATGTGACAAACCAGAGCATCACTACAGGAAATAGACCGGTGTAAAGATAATTGGTGTTCATGAACTAAATAACACGCTTCTCACTGCAAGGATCTCATCCTCTACTCTGACTGCTGGCAGTGTAAGTGTGAGGATACAGAGTTCAAAGATCATTACACCTATCTTTTAGACTGAGCATGGAGGTGATCAGAGAGTATCGAATATTCTATACAGCCTCTGTGCTCCACGGTGATCACTTATCTTCACAGGTTTTTAGTCTTTAGGTTGATAACATTTTTAACTTTTAGGCATCCTTCTAATGTGGCACTGAGCCCTCCTTCCAGGAACCTTTTCCCCCTCCCATCTTCTCTCTTTCGGTCCCGACCCTGCAGAACTCTTACCAATCCTGTCTTGTCTACAGGCTCCCTGACGGGGGTGGGAGATGTAATTTCCCAGCAGCTGGTGGAGCGGAGAGGAGTGCAGGGTCACAGTGTGGAGAGGACGCTGAAAATGATGGGAGTTGGATTCTGCTTTGTGGTAAGAACAACACGTAATAGCTGAATATTTCCCTCTTTTACTCCATCACTTTCCTGACTTTGTGGTAAGATGTACGAAGGAGAGACGAAGAAAGAGGGCCGAATGGTGGAGTAAGGGCAGGAGACCAGGGGGATGGTGTAGGGAGTGGGGGCGAGGAGGCAGAAGTGGTGTTTGGGTGTGGGGGCAGGAGACAGACATACAGTGCCTTGAAAAAGTATTCACACCCCTTTAAAATTTTCCACATTTTGTCACGTTGCAACCAAAGGGGGTGGGAGGTGGAGACAGACACATTGTAGGGACTATTGGGAGGAGGCGGACACGTTGAAGGGACTATGGGAGAAGACAGACATGTTGTAGGGACTTTTGGGAGGAGACAGACCCGTTGTAGGGACTATTGGGAGGAGACAGACCCCGTTGTAGGGACTATTGGGAGGAGACAGACCCGTTGTAGGGACTATTGGGAGGAGACAGACACGTTGTAGGGACTATTGGGAGGAGAGAGACCCTATGATCCTCCCTGTCTCTCTTCACAGGGCCCCGTGGTCCCGGTAGTTGGTACAAATGTCTTGAGACCGTGGTGGTTTCCTGGGAGCACCAAGTCTGTAGCCCTAAAGAAGATGCTGCTGGAACAAGGTGAGGGGCATAATCCGGGACAGGAACCATAGACTGGAGATTGGAGAGCCCACCCGCTCATCATCATCCCCTCTCTATGTTCACAGGGGGGATTCGCCCCGTGCTTCCTTGGATGTTTCCTGACCATCGTCAGCACTCTCAATGGACTGTCTAAGGAGGAGATCTGGGCCAAGCTGAAACGGGTGAGCATAATGACTCCATGAAGCCGCCACACACATTACAACCACACTGCATTATTTTTTTAATTATTTTACTATTATCTTTAGAAATTATGTCCCGGATTCACAGACATCGGCGCACATTTATGCCGCCATAGCGTATCTCTTTTACGCTACGCCGGCGCAGCGTGGAGAGGCAAACAAATGCTCCCAACTCTGCGCCAGCGTGGCGTATATTTCGTTGGCGTAAGCCGGCGTACGTGGAAGTGGGCGTGATCCATGCTAATGAAGCGTGACCCCATGCAAATGATGGGCCGGGCGCCAGACAAGTACTTAAAACGAACTGCGCATGCGTCGAGACGTGGACGTATCCCCGTGCGAATGCGCACAACCACGGCGGAACAACTGCCTAAGATACGCAGGATCGCTATGTACGCCGTGAACGTAACCTACGCCCAGCCAGACCCACGTCGGCCCATATTCACAGACGTCCAACGTACAATACATAGGCTTGTGTTCCCTGCTCCATACCTTTGCATGGGTTGCGGCTCATCTATGGGGAATAACTTTACGCCGGACGTAAAATTTACGCAAACCGCTTAAATCATGCACCGGGCGCAAGTATGTTTGTGAATCGCCGTATTTCCCTCATTTGCATATGTGAATGCCTAATCAATGGGAGAAGCAACATACGTCCAGACCATATTTGCGCCCACGCCACGCTGGCGTAAGTAAGATACGTCAGGGTATAATGGCCTATTTTTAGGTGTATTGGTTTGTGACTGTGGCGCACACATACGCCGGGCGCATATTTACGCTACGCCGGGAAAAGGTGAGTTACGTCGGCGTAAATGCTTTGTGAATCCCGGCCTATATAGTGGGGTGTTTTTTTTCTTTTCTTTTATTTGTATTTTTTGTTGTATTGCCGTTTGAGGCAATTTTCCCTTTTTTTTTTTTAATGTTTAAATGTTTATCTTTTTAAATAATTATAATAATATTAATAACGGTAATAATAATGGTATTATTATTATTGGTGGTGTTATTGTTGTTGTTATTATCATTACTATTAATAGTATCTTTTTATTAAATTATTATTTTTAAATATTATTTTTTTTTTTGTGTATATATATTTTTTCTCAAATAACTTTTTATTGAAAATAATTGATTACAACATACCAGAGCGTGGGATATAGCATTTGAGGAAGATGTATAAAATAGGACACAGCCTGCATACGTTACAAACCTTCCAGCAATAAAAGAAAAAAAAAGAAAAAGAATATGGCTTGTCAGTACACTGTTAAGCAATAGTAAGCACATAACCGAAGTCAAATTTACTAACTCATTGAAGCATGCAGTAGGACGTTGCAAAACAATAAGCCTGGGGTGAGTCACAGGAGTGCTCACAGAAGAAAGTGAGAAAGAAAGAGGAAGAAAAGAAAGGGATAGGGAGATAGGAAACAGAGAGGGAGGGGGGGGGGGGGGGGGGGGGGGGGGGGGTAGGGAAGAAAGGAAAAAAAGGGGGGGGGGGGGGGAGAGAGGGTCATCGGATCAGCTCGTTCGCCCGGTTATGATGGGTCCTCCCAGAGGCGCCACGGCTCCCAGACGATGTCATGGGCTTCCAGCCTGTCCTGTATCCTGGCAGTCATTCTCTCCATCAACTCCACATCTTTAACTCTAGCGTATAAAGCCTCAGGGGTGGGGGGAGAGCGGTCAACATGACGCGTCAGCTTTTTATATGGCTTGGACATTTTCAGGGATGGCAGGCCTAACAGAAAGAATTTGGGGCACAGGGGGACCTGCGTGCCTAGGAGACGGCCCAGAAGTTGTTGGACTTCAGTCCAGTAGGGGGAGATCACCGGACAACTCCAGTAAATATGAAAGAGGGAGCCCCTATCTGCTAGACAGCGCCAACAGCGGTCCGAGCTAGAGGGGTATATGGCGTGCAGTACGTCGGGGGTCATATACCAGTAGAGAAGTACTTTGTATGTGTTCTCCTTGTACAGTGTACTCTTTGCCGCCTGGGACCATATTATCCGCCATTGCTCTATTGGAATAACCTCATTAAGGGCTTTTTCCCAACGGGTCATATAGGAGTGTTTACCTTGGGATTCCGGTCGATAAGCGTTTAGTATCCTGTATATGTCGGAAATGAGGCCTTTCTGGGCCGATCCAGCTAGGATCACAGTCTCAAAGGGCACTGGGGGGGAAAATTGCAGGTCAGGTGCGATGGATTGGGTGTAATGGCGAATTTGCAAATAGCTATAGAATACCTGTCGAGGGAGGCCAAACTTGGTTTGGAGGTTAGCGAAGGGTAATAGCTTGCGGGATATAGGATCTACTAGGGTCCCAAAGTGGAACAGATTCCGAGATGGCCACGGATGGGACATATGGGTGTGTGAGGCTATCTGGCACCTTGGGGTTTACACATAAATGAAGTTATGAGCGAGCGCTCCGAGGACAACTCGAGCGGTCTCGACAGCCGACGCCAAAGACGCCTGAGCTGTGACATAGATCCAACAAACGCTCAGGGGGAACCTCCGCGTCCGCGCTCCAAAGCAAATTATTTGGGTGAGTTGGGGCTAACCATAGTTTTTCGATCTCTGTCCATTTATTGTAGGACCGTTGTGTAAACCAAGAGGCTACCGCCCTGAGTTGAGCGGCTTGGTAGTATTTGACAAGGTTAGGAAATGCTAAGCCACCGTCTGAGCACGCCGCCATCAATACTGTCTGATGTATCCAATGTCTCTTGTAGTTCCAGGTGAATTTAATTAGGTCAGACTGGAGCTTTCTTAGATGTTTGTAGGGGATAGGGATGGGTAACGTTTGGAAAAGATAGAGGAGCTTCGGGAGTATCGTCATTTTGACTGAGGCGATCCGGCCGAGCAGGGAGATGTGATGTTTCTTCCATTGTGTCAATAGGGATCTTACCGAGCGGAACAGGGGGGGAAATTCTCCTGGTACAGAGTGGTAAAGCTTGGGGTAATGTGTATTCCCAGATATTTCAGGGAGGTGGTTTTCCAGTGGTATGAGAAGTTGGCCTGTAGGTGAGCTACCTCCGTCCCAGCAATATTAATTGGTAGGGCCTCCAACTTAGACGTGTTAATTTTATAGCCTGACAGGGCTCCATACCGGGCCAGTTCAGCGTGAAGGTTCGGGAGGGAGATTCTGGGTTGGGTCAGGGAAAGGATGATGTCATCCGCGAACAGGGAAATTTTAAATTCCCTGCCCCTAACAGGGATCCCCCGGATAGACGGGTTTTTCCGGATAGTGGCCGCCAAGGGTTCAACACATAGAGCGAATAGCAAGGGTGAAAGTGGACACCCCTGCCGAGTACCATTATTGATGGGGAAGGAGGAAGAGAGGGCGAAGGGTGTTTAGACCTGGGTAGTGGGGTTTGAGTATAGGTGGCGGATGGCTGCCATAAATGGGCCCGGATTCCCACATGGTGCAACGTGGCGAACATGAAGGGCCACCCAAGCCGGTCAAAGGCCTTCTCGGCGTCCAAGCTAAGTAGCAAGGACGCCGTGTTATCTCTGTTCGCCACATCCACCAGGTCTATTACTTTTCGGGTGTTATCGCCTGCCTGCCTAAGGGGCACGAAGCCCACCTGATCCTTGTGAATGAGGGAAGAAAGGACCATGTTCAAACGAATCGAAAGCAATTTCGTAAATTTTTTTAGATCCGAGTTCAATAGGGCGATCGGCCTATAGTTGGCGCAAAGGACAGGGTCCCTATCCGGCTTAGGGATCAAGGTGATAAAAGAGCGCTGTATGTCTGACGGGACGGGGCTGTCTCGGAGGAAGGCATTAAAGAGTTTACACATATGGGGAAGCAGGAGGGGCAGGAAAGCTTTATAATATTCATAAGGCAGGCCATCCGGGGGGTGTATATATATTTTAATTCATGTATTTGATATATTTTAACATACTACAAGAAAAAAAAGAAAAACAAAAGAACACACACACACACAATTTATTATGCACCACCTCTTTTAATTTTCATGTTTTTACTTTTGTGTCCGTATTATAATAGTTTTATAATAATAATAATTTATATATATATATATATATATATATATATATATATATAGGGATATAAATTTTAAATATTCTTTCGGTCATTTTATATATATATATAAAATCAAACAACCTCAAAGAATATTTTAAAAATTATATCTTTTTTTTTTTCATAGTTTATTTTAAAACTAAAATCCCCTCAGTGTTGCAAGGTAAAAATAATATGACAATTCTGGCAAAATTTTGTGAAATGAGAAATTAGCGAGTTCACATGAAAATTTGCTGCTCCTTTGCGTTGTTGCTCTTGGCTGGTAAACAATGGGTTAACCTCTACCTTGGGTGCCTCTGTCGGGGTCACCCTCTCTGGGATCTCATTTGCGGTGAGGGAATAGCACCGGGCGTTCAGAGATCCCCCGATGACGTCACAGTGACAGAAGTAGTAGAACAGGCGTCTGCTCCGTTGTAGGAAGTTATTAGTAAAGTAAACGCTGAAGGGCGTCTGGGTGACCCCGGGGGTCCCGGTTATGTCGCCTTGTTACCGCCTGCTGAGACGAATAGACTGTGTGCACAGAAAGATTGTCACACGCTGAGGCTGTGCCGTGTACAAATAACCAGCCTTGTATCTATTAATATGGAGACGGCGCTCGCTCCCAGGCCACCCACCCCTCCCCCTCATCTGTGGCTTCTGACGGAGATCCTGATCTGGAGAAACAATACATATAAAATGTCAGCTCTTAGGCCAAATCCAGGGCTGCACAGTGCCGGTGATACTCCAAGTTCTCCCCTGGAGGCTATTCTAAGTAGCCAACCTCTGCTAGAGGCTGTCATATGGAATTGTCCTCTGTTTGGAGGCCACCCTATGTAACTGACCTCCAATAGAGGTTGTCCTATGTGACTGTGTTCCATCAGAGGCAATCCTATGTAACTGACCTCCAATAGAGGTTGTCCTAAGTGACTGTGCTCCATCCGAGGTTATCCTTTGTAACTGACCTCCAATAGAGGTTTTCCTATGTGACTGTGCTTTGTCAGAGGCTATCCTATGTAACTGATCTCCAAATAGGCTTTCTTATGTACTTGAACTCTGATGGAGATAATTCTATGTGACTGAACCCGAAGGAGGCTGTGTAAGCGACCCTCACTGAGGTTGTCCTGTGTGATTGACCTTTAATAGTGCGCTGTCCTATGTGACTGACCTTCTCTGGAGGCTATCCTATGTAAATTACCTCTGCTGAAGGCTGTCCTATGCGACTGTCCCTCCGCTAGAGGCTATCCCATGTAACTGACCTTCAATAGAGGTTGTCCGATGTGTTACTGTGCTCCAGTAGAGGCTATCCTGTGTAACTGACCTCAATAGAGGCTGTCCTATATAAGAGACCATTAAGGTTGTCCTGTGTGACTCTCACCTCCAATAGGGGCTGTCCTATGTTACTGACCTTCTATGAAGCTATTCTATAGATGGTATAGTTGGAGGGTTAGGGTAAGTTAATGTTAAAAGGTTGGGGTAAGAGTTTGGGATTTGAGCTGGAGGGTTGGGGTGAGAGTTGGGTTAAGAGTTGGAGGGTTAACTTTATAGGGTTAGGGTTAGTTGAGGAGGGTCAGGGTAAGAGTTGACGTTATAAGGGTCGGGGTAAGAGTTGACGTTATAGGGTCGGTGGTAAGAGTTGACGTTATAGGGTCGGGGTAAGAGTTGACGTTATAGGGTCGGCGTAAGAGTTGACGTTATAGGGTCGGCGTAAGAGTTGACGTTATAGGGTCGGCGTAAGAGTTGACGTTAATAGGGTCGGGGTAAGAGTTGACGTTATAGGGTCGGGGTATAAGAGTTGAACGTTATAGGGTCGGGAGGGTTATAGAGGTGACGTTGTTATAGGTTCGGCGTAAGATGACGTTTGTTCGTATAGGGGGTGGGTTATGGGGGAAGAGTTGACGTTATAGTGGTCGGCGTAAGAGTTGACGTTATAGGGTCGGGGTAAGAGTTGACGTTATAGGGTGTCGGCGGTGGTAAGAGTTGACGTTATAGGGTCGGGGTAAGAGTTGACGTTATAGGGTCGGGGTAAGAGTTGACGTTATAGGGTCGGTGTTGGAAGAGTTGACGTTTATAGGGTCGGCGTAAGAGTTGACGTTATAGGGTCGGCGTAAGAGTTGACGTTATAGGGTCGGCGTAAGAGTTGACGTTTATAGGGTCGGCGTAAGAGTTGACGTTATAGGGTCGGCGTAAGACGTTGAGGGGTTTAAAAAATAGGGTCGGCGTAAGAGTTGACGTTATAGGGTCGGCGTAAGGAGTTGACGTTATAGGGTCGGCGTAGAGTTGACGTTTTATAGGGTCGGCGTAAGAGTTGACGTATATAGGGTCGGCCGTAAGAGTTGAGTTTATAGGGTCGGTGGCGCTAAGAGTTGACGGTTACGTTATAGGGTCGGGCGTAAGAGTTGACGTTATAGGGTCGGCGTAAGAGTTGCGTTATAGGGTCGGCGTAAGAGTTGACGTTATAGGGTCGCGATAAGAGTTGACGTCTATAGGGCTCAAGGTGAGAGGAGACGTTTATAAGGGTTCAAGGTGAGAGTTGACGTTATAGGGTCAAAGGTGAGAGTTGCGTTATAGGGTCAAGGTGAGAGTTGACGTTATAGGGTCAAGGTGAGAGTTGACGTTTTTTAGGGTCGGTTATAAGAGTTGACGTTATAGGGTCAAGGTGAGAGTTGACGTTATAGGGTCAAGGTGAGAGTTGACGTTATAGGGTGGGTAAGAGTTGAATTTATAGGGTCGGGTTGTAAGAGTTGACGTTATGAGGGGCGAGTTGTAAGAGAGAGTTGACGTTATAGGGTCGGTTGTAAGAGTTGACGTTTATAGGGGGTCGGTTATAAGAGTTGACGTTATGGGGTCAAAGGTGGAGAGTTGACGTTATAGGGTCGGTTATAGAAGTTGACGTTATAGGGTCAAGGTGAGAGTTGACGTTATAGGGTCGGCGTAAGAGTTGACGTTATAGGGTCGGCGTCTAAGAGTTGACGTATATAGGGTCGGCGTAAGAGTTGACGTTATAGGGTAGGTTATAAGAGTTGACGTTTATAGGGTCGTTATAAGAGTTGACGTTATAGGGTCAAGGTTGAGTGTTGACGTTATAGGGTCAAGGTGAGAGTTGACGTTATTGGGTCAAGGTAAGAAGTTGACGTTATAGGGTCGGTTATAAGAGTTGACGTTATAGGGTCAAGGTGAGAGTTGACGTTATAGGGTCGGTTATAAGAGTTGACGTTATAGGGTCAAGGTGAGAGTTGACGTTATAGGGTCAAGGTGAGAGTTGACGTTATAGGGTCAAGGTGAGAGTTGACGTTATAGGGTCGGTTATAAGAGTTGACGTTATAGGGTCGGTTATAAGAGTTGACGTTATAGGGTGAAGGTGAGAGTTGACGTTATAGGGTCGGTTATAAGAGTTGACGTTATAGGGTCGGTTGTAAGAGTTGACGTTATAGGGTCGGTTGTAAGAGTTGACGTTATAGGGTCGGTTGTAAGAGTTGACGTTATAGGGTCGGTTGTAAGAGTTGACGTTATAGGGTCGGTTATAAGAGTTGACGTTATAGGGTCAAGGTGAGAGTTGACGTTATAGGGTCAAGGTGAGAGTTGACGTTATAGGGTCGGTTATAAGAGTTGACGTTATAGGGTCAAGGTGAGAGTTGACGTTATAGGGTCAAGGTGAGAGTTGACGTTATAGGGTCAAGGTGAGAGTTGACGTTATAGGGTCGGTTATAAGAGTTGACGTTATAGGGTCAAGGTGAGAGTTGACGTTATAGGGTCGGTTATAAGAGTTGACGTTATAGGGTCAAGGTGAGAGTTGACGTTATAGGGTCGGTTATAAGAGTTGACGTTATAGGGTCAAGGTGAGAGTTGACGTTATAGGGTGGGGGTAAGAGTTGACGTTATAAGGGTCGGGTAAGAGTTGACGTTATAGGGTCGGGGTAAGAGTTGACGTTATAGGGTGGGGGTAAGAGTTGACGTTATAGGGTCGGGGTAAGAGTTGACGTTATAGGGTCGGGGGTAAGAGTTGGACGTTATAGGGTCGGGTAAGAGTTGACGTTATAGGGTCGGGGTAAGAGTTGACGTTATAGGGTCGGGGTAAGAGTTGACGTTATAGGGTCGGGGTAAGAGTTGACGTTATAGGGTCGGGGTAAGAGTTGACGTTATAGGGTCGGGGTAAGAGTTGACGTTATAGGGTCGGGGTAAGAGTTGACGTTATAGGGTCGGGGTAAGAGTTGACGTTATAGGGTCGGGGTAAGAGTTGACGTTATAGGGTCGGGGTAAGAGTTGACATTATAGGGTTCGAGTTGGAGGGTTAGGGTTAAAGTTTGAGGGTTGGGGGTAAGAGTATTGCCGCGTACACACGGTGGGAATTTCCGACAGAAAATGTCAGATGGGAGCTTTTCGTCGGATATTCCGACCGTGTGTATGCCCCATCTGACTTTTTCTGTCAGGATTTCCGGATAGAGAGCAGGTTGGAAAGTCCGGCCGTGTGTACACGGCATTGGAGGTTTGGGGTTAGAGGGTTGGAGTTTAGAGTTCTCATTAGATGTCTCTGACCTCTTATTGCATGACCTCTTTGGTAACCAATGCCGGGCTGATGCTTCATTGTTCATCTTTCTCCGTTTTGTGTGTTATTACAGGATTATAAGGACGCCTTAATCACAAACTACTATGTAAGTGTGTGTGTGTTGTATATATGAGGAGTGTCCCTCCATGCCCCATTCCTGTGTGATCCATGGTACAACCAAGGCTCCAACCATCTCTAATCTCACACTTATGTCTTCTTTGTGGTACATACAGTCCAATCCCCTCTTCTGTTTCTCACCCCACCTCTACTTCTCCTATGTGGTACAGTCCAATACTCTCTTCTGTTTCAAACCCAACCCCTGTGTTTCCTTTATGAAACAGTTTGATCTTTTTCTTTGTTTCTACCCTAAGTTTAAATCTTTTAAATGGTATGATCCGTTTTTCTGTCTCTTATGATACAGTCTGATCCCCTCTTTTGCCTCTAACCCCGCACTTGCCTTTCCTATACAGAGCAGTCTAATTTCCTCTTTTGTTTCTAACCCCACCCCTGCGTTTCCTATACAGAACAGTCTGCTCCCGTTTTCTGCCTCTAACTCAACTTCTGCATTTCCAATACAAAACAGTCCGATCTCATCTGTTGCCTCTAACCCCACCCCTGCGTTTCCTATTCAGAACAGTATGATCCCCTTTTCTGCCTCTCCCCCCACCCCTGCGTTTCCTATTCAGAACAGTATGATCCCCTTTTCTGCCTCTATCCCCACCCCTGCGTTTCCTATACAGAACAGTCTGCTCCCGTTTTCTGCCTTTAACTCAACTTCTGCATTTCCAATACAGAACAGTCCGATCTCATCTGTTGCCTCTAACCCCACCCCTGCGTTTCCTATTCAGAACAGTATGATCCCCTTTTCTGCCTCTCCCCCCACCCCTGCGTTTCCTATTCAGAACAGTATGATCCCCTTTTCTGCCTCTATCCCCACCCCTGCGTTTCCTATTCAGAACAGTATGATCCCATCTGTTTCCTCTAACCCCACCCCTGCGTTTCCTATTCAGAACAGTATGATCCCCTTTTCTGCCTCTATCCCCACCCCTGTGTTTCCTATTCAGAACAGTATGATCCCCTTCTTTGCCTCTATCCCCACCCCTGCGTTTCCTATACAGAACAGTATGATCCCCTTTTCTGCCTCTATCCCCACCCCTGCATTTCCTATACAGAACAGTATTATCCCCCTTTTCTGCCCCTAACCTCACCCCTGTGTTTCCTATACAGAACAGTCCGATCCCATCTGTTGCCTCTAACCTCACCCCTACATTTCCTATACAGAACAGTATGATCCCCTTTTCTGCCTCTAACCCCACCCCTGCGTTTCCTATTCAGAACAGTATGATCCCCTGTTCTGCCTCTATCCCCACCCCTGTGTTTCCTATTCAGAACAGTATGATCCCCTTTTCTGCCTCTATCCCCACCCCTGCGTTTCCTATTCAGAACAGTATGATCCCCTTTTCTGCTTCTACCCTCACCCCTGCGTTTCCTATACAGAACAGTATGATCCCCCTTTTCTGCCCATAACCTCACCCCTGCGATTCCAATACAGAACAGTATGAACCACCTTTTCTGCCTCTAACCCCACCCCTATGCTTTCCTATTTGTTAAAGTCCAGCCTTCTCTCCTCCTGCCTCTGGTTACTTCTCTATTCCTTTTCTAACAAAAGAGCCCGAACTGATTCCCGACTCCCACTGTTAATACCTGTATAGAACAGTGCCATCTCTTCTCCCCTGTCTCCAAGATGGTACAATCCACCCTATTTTCCTTTGTGTCGCCACCCCTGTATCTCCCCTTGTATTTCCACTTCCTTTATTTGAGTATTTTATCTTTCTTTTATTTCTGTTCTCCTCAGATTTGGCCCGCAGTACAAATGGCCAATTTCTACTTCATACCTCTATATCACAGGTACGTATAATATGTCCTGGTCTTGAGTGCGAGAACCTTGTGAGGTTATGTGACACAAGTGTGTATTCCTTAGTATTACAATTTTATAAGGTGTATAGGGCATGGTGTGAGCTGTAGGGGGCATTGTATGAGGCACTGTGTGAGCTGTAGGGAGAATTGTATGAGGCATGTGTGAGCTGTAGGGGGCACTGTGTGAGCTGTAGGGGACATTGTATGAGACGCTGTATGAGGCACTGTGTGAGCTGTAGGGGGAATTGTATGAGGTATGTGTGAGCTGTAGGGGGCACTGTGTGAGCTGTAGGGGGCACTGTGTGAACTGTAGGGGGCACTGTGTGAACTGTAGGGGTCACTGTGTGAGCTATAGGGGCATTGTATGAAGTGCTGTATAGCTAGTGTGAGCTGTGGGGGATGATGTGCAGCTGTAGGTGTGAGCCGTGTGAGCTGTACACGGGCACTGTGAGCTGTAGCACTGTATGCTGTACACTGTGTGAGCTGTAGGGGGCATTGTATGAGACGCTGTATGAGGCACTGTGTGAGCTGTAGGGGGCATTGTATGAGGCACTGTGTGAGCTGTAGGGGCAATTGTATGAGGTATGTGTGAGCTGTAGGGGGCACTGTGTGAGCTGTAGGGGGCACTGTGTGAGCTGTAGGGGGCACTGTGTGAACTGTAGGGCGCACTGTGTGAGCTATAGGGGCACTGTGTGAGCTGTAGGGGGAATTGTATGAGGTATGTGTGAGCTGTAGGGGGGCACTGTGTGAGCTGTTGGGGGGCACTGTGTGAGCTGTAGGGGGGCACTGTGTGAGCTGTAGGGGGCACTGTGTGAGCTGTGGGGGCACTGTGTGAGCTGTAGGGGGCACTGTGTGAACTGTAGGGGTCACTGTGTGAGCTGTAGGGGTCACTATGTGAGGTGCTGTATGAGGCACTGTGTGAGCTGTAGGGGGCACTGTGTGAGCTGTAGGGGGCACTGTGTGAGCTGTACACTGTGTGAGCTGAAGAGGGCACTGTATGAGCTGTACACTGTGTGAGCTGTAGGGGGCACTGTGTGAGCTGTAGGGGGCATTGTATGAGGCGCTGTGTGAGCTGCAGGGGGCGCTGTGTGAGCTGCAGGGGGCACTGTGTGAGCTGCAGGGGATCGCTGTGTGAGCTGCAGGGGATCGCTGTGTGAGCTGCAGGGGATCGCTGTGTGAGCTGTAGGGGATCGCTGTGTGAGCTGTAGGGGATCGCTGTGTGAGCTGTAGGGGATCGCTGTGTGAGCTGTAGGGGATCGCTGTGTGAGCTGCAGGGGGCACTGTGTGAACGGTAGGGGATCGCTGTGTGAGCGGTAGGGGATCGCTGTGTGAGCTGTAGGGGATCGCTGTGTGAGCTGTAGGGGATCGCTGTGTGAGCTGTAGGGGATCGCTGTGTGAGCTGTAGGGGATCGCTGTGTGAGCTGTAGGGGATCGCTGTGTGAGCTGTAGGGGATCGCTGTGTGAGCTGTAGGGGTTAATCTATGGATTGTAATTGAGAACTGGTTGACTGTTTCCCATACAAGTCCAACGTGATTTGCTAGCAGCAAAAGGGTCGCCGGTTCGAATCCCGACCACGACACCATCTGCCTGGAGTTTGCATGTTCTCCCTGTGTCTGCGTGGGTTTCCTCCCGGGTACTCCGGTTTTCTCCGACACTCCAAAGTCATGCTGGTAGGTATTTTGGATCTTGTCCAAATTGGCCCTGTATATATGTATATCTGTGTGTATGACTGTGTGTCCCAAGCGTGTCAAGATCCTATGGGGTAAAATGACCGCACCAGCCAAGCAGACACTGGCTGGAAAAAGCGCCCAGAGATGATTCAGTTTGCATGCGTTGCGCTATACAAGTCATTCATTCATTCATATTCAGTTTAATAAAACTGGAACTATGACAATGATGCCTAATGCTTTTTTTTTTTTGTTTGTTTGTTTTAAATGTGAGAATTTTATGTGTGCACAGAAATTTTATATGGAGGCGTAGAGTCATAAAACTCTCTCAGGGGCCCAGGGGTCAGAGGTGGGGCCCAGGGGTCAGAGGTGGGGCCCAGGGGTCAGAGGTGGGGCCCAGGGGTCAGAGGTGGGGCCCTCCATACACACCTGTATTTGTGTACCAATCCTGTCCTTTCTCCTCTCCCAGGCTGGCCGTGGTACAATGCGTTGCCATCCTCTGGAACTCATACCTCTCCTGGAAAGCCAACAAGGCCTGATCACTCCGTCTGGCCCCCGGACAAGTCTGGGGCCCCAACGCTCTTCTCAGGGGTCTGCAGCATATTCATGATCCGTCCTGCCACCTACCTGGGTCTTCCACTAATTCTCATCTCACTACCGTAAATTCTGCAATGAAGGAAACAACCTGTGACCTCCTATTGGTTCATTTTCTGAAGAGTCAGACCACTCCGAAACGTATATTCCGGCCGTAGGTGGCGTCTGAGTGCCTTGTGTCATTGTTCTCTGCATCTGTCCAATCTGGGGGTGTCCCCACTCTTCTTCTTTTCTCCATATGGCATGGTGGGGACAGGCACAGCAGATACATAGGTGTCAACAGCCCTGCATCTTGGGCCTTGGTCCTGGGCGATGTCCTGGCATCACAGTGTCACCCTTATTTGAATTACTGTACATACACATTACCTTTTTATATGGTATTTATTTACGTGATGGGGAGGGGGGGGGCTTCAAGTGGGCAGTCCCTAAATAATTAGAGGTGGGGTTTGGGTGGAGCACTCCAAAAAATGGGTAGGGTTTTCGGTGGCACTCCAGAGTCACTGGGTGGACTGTGGATGGAGTTACCTGTCCTGGGGATTGGGCCTGAAAAGACTAGGAACCTTAGTATGAAGATACAATATCTTGCCAAAAGTTTTGGGACGCCTGTCTTTACACGCACATGAACTTTTTTTTTTTTTTATCTTTATATTATTTTTTTGAGGGTGCAACAATTAAACAGATACACAGCCATAGTCACAAAAAGTCATGAACTTTAATGCCATCTCAGTCTTAGGGCCCTTTCACACGTGCGGACGAAAGGTCCACTTTTTTTAAGTCTGTAAACGGACTTAGAATGGGGCCCTATGGGAGCGGATCCGTTAGCGGATGATGCATCCACTAACGTCCGCCTACTATCCGCGTCTGCCTGGATCCGTTTTGCGGACGGAAGAAAACCCTATTTTTCTTCCGTCCGGTGGATCGGATCGGATGCAAACGGACAGACGGTCCGTTTCCATCCGATTCCCATAGGGGATAGCGGAGGAGAGACAGGGCGGTCCCTGCACAGTGTGCGGGGACCGCCCTGTCCGCCGACGGCTGAGCGGGACCCCCCGCTGAGCCGACGGACACACACGGTGCGGACCGAAAAACGGACCGCACCATGTGAAAGGGCCCTTAGTCCGTAGGGTTCAAAATTTAGTTGGCCCCGCCCTTTGCAGCTATAACACCTTCAACTCTTCTGGAAAGACTGTCTACAAGGTTTAGAAGTGTGTCTATGGGAAGGTTTGACCATTCTTCCAAAAGGGCATTTGTAAGGTCAGGCTCTGATGTTGGGTGAGAAGGCCTGGCTCCTAAATCCATCCCAAAGGTGATCGGGTTGAGGTCAGGACTTTGTGCAGGCCAATCAAGTTCCTCCACCCCAAACTCGCTCATCCATGTCTTTATGGACCTTGCTTTGTGCACAGGGGGAAGAGAACATGTTGGAACAGGAAGGGGCCGTCCCCAAACTGTTCCCACAAAGTTGGGAGCATGAAATTGTCCAAAATGCCTTGGTATTCTGACACCTTAAGAGTTCCCTTCACTGGAACTAAGGGGCCAAGCCCAACCCCTGAAAAACAACCCTACACCATAATCCCCCCTCCACCAAATGATTTGGACCAGTGCACAAAGCAAGGTCTATAAAGACATGGGTGAGCGAGTTTGGGGTGGAGGAACTTGACTGGCCTGCACAAAGTCCTGACCTCAACCGGATGGAACATCTTTGGGATGAATTTAGGAGCCAGGCCTTCTGGTCCAACATCAGTGCCTGACCTCACAAATTCTCTCCTGGAAGAATGGTCAAACATTCCATAGACACCCTCCTAAACCTTGTGGACAGCCTTCCCAGAAGAGTTGAAGCTATTATAGCTGCAAAGGGTGGGCCAACTCAATATTGAACCCTACGGACTAAGACTGAGATGTCGTTATGTGCGGGTAAAGGCAGGCGTCCCAATACTTTTGGTAATATGGTGTATATAATGCTGTTGGGTAAGCCAACTCTCCAGCACCCGTTACACATGAAATGATGAGTTATGGGTGGAGTGCCCCTTTAATTCTGGTCAATTAGGAACTCCGTCTTCACCATTCAGCCCTGAAGAATGAGTTGGTAGGACATCGGTGAGGAATTTCCACCATCAGCCAGGGGTGTATTTAGGTTTTGTGCTGCCCTAGGCCTGGTGAACCTTGCGCACCCCCCACTTTATATATGGTGCACCTCTTCCTTTTTACGACCCGTCCTGTAATTTTCATGGGATGAGGACAGAGGGACGTAGTGGATGAGCACAGGGGACAGGGTGGGATGAGCACAGGGGGACAGGGTGGGATGAGCACAGGGGGACAGGGTGGGATAAGGACAGGGGGACAGGGTGGGATAAGGACAGGGGGACAGGGTGGGATAAGGACAGGGGGACAGGGTGGGACGAGGACAGGGTGGGATGAGCACAGGGGGACAGGGCA
The DNA here is from genome assembly GCA_029574335.1 of Rana kukunoris. Lineage (NCBI taxonomy): Eukaryota > Metazoa > Chordata > Amphibia > Anura > Ranidae > Rana > Rana kukunoris. Next base: position 142,681 of record JAJQKJ010001332.1, read on the forward strand.
TCTTTTAATTTGGGGGGAGAGGGTGGTATGGGGATATGTGCTGGGGAGTGATTTGAGAGGGAAGAAGATATGTGTTAGTGCGGGGGAATCAGATGCCCCACTAGCACATATCTTCTTTCCTTTTAAATCACTCCCCAGCATATACCCCCATACCACCCTCTCCTCTCCCTCACTTCATTCATTCACCTCGTATCTGCCTGCCCCCCCCCTGTCGCTTTTTCGCCGCCCCCCGCAAAGTGCCGCCCTAGGCCTGGGCCTTGTCGGCCTAGGCCATAATACATCTCTGCCATCAGCATTATCCGTAATATTCCGTGCACTGTGAATCTTCCTTCCATCTCTTCTGACTACAATAAGTGACTCAATGTAATTGCTGCACAAGATGTTTTGTAATTTCACGTTATTAAAATTCCTTGTTAATTTCGGTCATCAGCTTCTATGATCATTTAATACTGAGGAAGACGAGACTTCTCCGAATCCCCCCCCCCCCCCCCTGCTCCGGTACCTGGACTCCCGGCTCCGCCAGAACAATGCACAGAGCTTGAAGGAAGTATTATATTGTGCCTTGCACCAGGAGTTTCACCGAAAACTGTCCAGAGCAGGTCTGAGGGCCTGGCCATGTTATTATTATAGGCTAGCCAGAACCAGCAAGCACAAGTGCAATGGGTGGGCCTGTCTCAGTATCTACAGGATAGAAGCAGGTGAGACCTGCAATACGTTTCCTAAAATCCTTACAGTGTATAGAAGTGATCTGGGAGGGTGGGGTTTTTTACTTTAAAAGGGGCCTCTGCTGGACAAAGATACGGGTTTTATTTCTCTGTCAGGAAGGCTGGAGCAGGAATTCCCCAGCAGGTGTCGTTTTCTATACATTTAGCCAGTTTCATATTGTTCACAGCAGTTTGTCTACCTTTCAGTATTTTTATGGATGGGCGCACAGCAGCAATTGAAAAAGTTGATTGTGTAATTTTATTTATCCAGGATTGGGGATAGAGGAAGGGAGAGTGGTGGGGAACAGGGGAAGGGAGAGTGGCAGGGATAAAGTAAGGAAGAGTGGCGGCAGAGTGGCGGGGACATGGGAAGGAAGAGGTGGTGGGGACAAGGGGAAGGGAAGAGTGTCGGGGACAAGGGGAAGAGTGTCGGGGACAAGGGGAAGGGAAGAGTGTCGGGGACAAGGAGACGGGGAGAGTGTCGGGGACAAAGGGGGGGAAGGAAGAGTGTCGGGGACAAAGGGGAAGGGAAGAGTGTCGGGGACAAAGGGGAAGGGAAGAGTGTCGGGGACAAAGGGGGAAGGGAAGAGTGTCGGGGACAAGGGGAAGGGAAGAGTGTCGGGGACAAGGGGAAGAGTGTCGGGGACAAGGGAAGGGAAGAGTGTCGGGGACAAAGGGAAGGGAGGGAAGAGTGTCGGAGACAAAGGGGAAGGGAAGAGTGTCGGGGACAAAGGGGAAGGGAAGAGTGTCGGGGACAAGGGAAGAGTCTCGGGGACAAAGGGGAATGGAAGAGTGTCGGGGACAAAGGGGAAGGGAAGAGTGTCGGGGACAAAGTTGAAGGGAAGAATGTCGGGGACAAAGGGGAAGGGAAGAATGTCGGGGACAAAGGGGAAGGGAAGAGTGTCGGGGACAAAGGGGAAGGGAAGAGTGTCGGGGACAAAGGGGAAGGGAAGAGTGTGTCGGGGACAAAGGGGAAGGGAAGAGTGTCGGGGACAAGGGGAAGAGTGTCGGGGACAAGGGGAAGGGAAGAGTGTCGGGGACAAGGGGAAGGGAAGAGTGTCGGGGACAAGGGGAAGGGAAGAGTGTCGGGGACAAGGGGAAGAGTGTCGGGGACAAGGGGAAGGGAAGAGTGTCGGGGACAAGGGGAAGAGTGTCGGGGACAAGGGGAAGGGAAGAGTGTCGGGGACAAGGGGAAGGGAAGAGTGTCGGGGACAAAGGGGAAGGGAAGGGAAGAGTGTCGGGGACAAAGGGGAAGGGAAGAGAGTGTCGGGGACAAAGGGGAAGGGAAGAGTGTCGGGGACAAAGGGGAAGGGAAGAGTGTCGGGGACAAAGGGGAAGGGAAGAAGAGTGTCGGGGACAAAGGGGAAGGGAAGAATGTCGGGGACAAGGGGAAGGGAAGAGTGTCGGGGACAAAGGGGAAGGGAAGAGTGTCGGGGACAAAGGGGAAGGGAAGAGTGTCGGGGACAAAGGGGAAGGGAAGAGTGTCGGGGACAAAGGGGAAGGGAAGAGTGTCGGGGACAAAGGGGAAGGGAAGAGTGTCGGGGACAAGGGGAAGAGTGTCGGGGACAAGGGGAAGGGAAGAGTGTCGGGGACAAAGGGGAAGGGAAGAGTGTCGGGGACAAAGGGAAGGGAAGGGAAGAGTGTCGGGGACAAGGGGAAGAGTGTCGGGGACAAGGGGAAGGGAAGAGTGTCGGGGACAAGGGGAAGGGAAGAGTGTCGGGGACAAAGGGGAAGGGAAGAGTGTCGGGGACAAGGGGAAGGGAAGAGTGTCGGGAACAAAGGGGAAGGGAAGAGTGTCGGGGACAAAGGGGAAGGGAAGAGTGTCGGGGACAAAGGGGAAGGGAAGAGTGTCGGGGACAAAGGGGAAGGGAAGAGTGTCGGGGACAAAGGGGAAGGGAAGAGTGTCGGGGACAAAGGAAGGGGAAGAGGAAGAGTGTCGGGGACAAAGGGGAAGGGAAGAGTGTCGGGGACAAAGGGGAAGGGAAGAGTGTCGGGGACAAAGGGAAGGAAGAATGTCGGGGACATAGGGAGGGAGAGGTGGTGGGGACGGGAAGAGTGTCGGGGAAAAGGGAGGGAAGAGTGTCGGGGCAAGGGGAAGGGAAGAGTGTCGGGGGCAAGGGGAAGGGAAGAGTGTCGGGGGCAAGGGGAAGGGAAGAGTGTCGGGGACAGGGGGAAGGGAGAGGTGGTGGGGACAGGGGACGGGACGAGTGTTGGGACATGGGAAGGGAGAGATGATGGGGACAGGGGAAGGGAAGAGTGTCCAATGACATTGCCTAGGCAGACATGATGTCATCAGTCTCCTCTCCCACAGTGTTAAAGTAACGGGCTGATCTGACTCAGACATTTGTGAACATGGCCAAGAACTGCACAGGCACCAGGATTTACATGATTGTATCATCTCTGAGCTGACATCTCTTCCAGGAAGGGTAGATGGTGACCCTTGATGATGCCTGAATCAACATAGCACCATCCTTCTGGAGGGAAAAGCAACAAAAGGCATTGTCATGAGGAATACTGTGACCCCGGGAAGCATTGCATTGTTACAGTGCCTTGAAAAAGTATTCATACCCCTTGACATTTTCCACATTTTGTCATCTTGCAAACAAAAATGTAAATTGTATTTTATGTGACAGACCAACACAAAGTGACACATAATTGTGAAGTGGAAGGAAAAATGATAAATGGTTTACAATTTTTTTTTATACAAATAAATATGTAAAAAGTGTGGGGGGGGGGGGATATTTGTATTCAGCCCCCTTTACTCTGATACCCTTAATTAAAATCTAGTGGAACCAATTGCCTTCAGAAGTCACCTAATTAGTAAATAGAGTCCACCTATGTGTTATTTAATCTCAGTATAAATACAGCTGTTCTGTGAAGTCCTCAGAGGTTTGTTAGAGAAGCTTAGGGAATTTTTTTTTACGTTTTTTGGTTGAAACATGACAAAATGTGGAACATTTCAAGGGGTATGAATACTTTTTCAAGGCACTGTATCTGCAGGTAACATGAAAAAGAATATCTGATGCTGGATCACAAAATAGCCCAAAAGATCTCCAGGTAGCCATTTATAATGAGTTTTCCGATAACGTCTATTATTCCTCTCTGCGATGTTTTGCATCTTTTGGGTATTACTTTAGTTTGTTGATTATTATTGTCTCCCAATGTTCTCCTGACAAGGATTTGCTGGAGGCTCGGAGCTCACGCCGCGTTGTAGCATAAAACGCAGACTCCTCAGGCATGAGCAATGGCGTGCCGTCGTTACCACCACAGCAATCCCATTATTAGATAAGACAGGGCAAAATGGGCGAATTCCCAAGTGTAAAGCGTGATGCAGATCCGGTGACCTCGGCGGTGACACTAGGAATGATATGTGTGAATTGGCTGCCTAAGTCACGACTGTCGGCTACGCAAACACCGGGCAATGTGACTTTTACTTTTACGCTGAAGGTTAAAGTGATACTAAAGGAAAAACAAACAAACATATACTTGCCTGCTCTATGCAATGGTTTTGCATACTCCTCTCCTCGGGTCCCCGCTGTCATTCCTGCACCCCCCCCCTAGGCTGACCACGTGTCCCGGATTGCCCAGGACAGTCCCACATTTTGCAGGTCTGTCCCGGGCACCTTCATTCCAGGACAATACAGTGTCCCAGGAAAAAACTACACAGCCACCCCCCAGGCCAATCTGATGCCCCCAAAAAAGGCCACCACATCACCGCTACTCACTGACAGTACTTGTCCTGGCCGGGAATGCCGGGAGAAGCACAATCCCCGCCCACTGCTTGTGATTGGAGTAATCATAAATTCCGCCTCTTGTGTCCAATCACTGTGCTGTGATTCGTTACAGCACAAGCTGATTTTTGGGAAGGGAGGGTGTCCCTGAATGGTAGTTTGGAAATGTGGTCACCCTACGTCCCCCCCCCCCCCCCCCAGATGAGTGCTCCCATAGCAAGCCACTTGTGGGCATTCTTGCAGGGATGGACTGGCCATTGGGATTACAGGGAGTTTCCCGGTGGGCCGATTGCTCAGTGGGCCGGCTTCAGTGACAGTGGACTGGCGGCACCCTCCGCTCCTCTGTCTCACCCTTCCCGCAGCGCTCACCTCCTCTCCCTCCCCGCATCGCTCACCTGGGAGGAACAAAGAAGCAGGGGGAGGACCAGGTGAGCAGGGACGATGACAGAGGAGCATGGGGGGAGGAGACAGACAGCTGACTCAACAGCTATGGCCTGGGAGTTTCTCACTTCTGCCTAATCTTGTCCCATATGGGGGGGGCACCAAACTGATTCTTTGCCCCGGGTGAAATAATGTCTAGCTTCCCCACTGGTACTGCCTATAAGAGTACCAAGACCAGCCGTTCTACTCTAATAAAGTAGAACGGCTAGTGAAGGGGAAGAGGGGGCTTGGGTGGCCCGGGGGGGGGGGGTGCGGGAGTTGTCCGGCTGCCATGGGAGAGACCTGTCAAAGTGGGCCGGTCTGGATGAAGTCCAGGGCCAAATTTCTGTCCCAGTCCAGCCCTGCATTCTTATGTGCTCGCTCCTGAGCCCCTGCTCTTGTGCACATAGCTGGATTGAGATTGGGCATTCAGGTAAGCATTAAGAGAAGCTGGGGGGACGAGGAGCTGTACACAAAAGTTATTTTACCTTCATCTACAGCTCACCTTTGCACCCCCCTCCATAGCTAACCCCTATCCACAGCTTACCTCTGCACTCCCTGCCATAGCTAATTCCCATCCACAGCTCACCTCTGCACCCCTTAAAGTAAAGGTTCAAACCTCCGCTTTTTGGACCCCCCCCCCTCCGGTGTCACATTTGACACATTTCAGAGGGGAGGGGGGTGCAGATTCCTGTCTGAGACAGGTATTTGCACCACTTCCTGGTTCGGTTCCCCGGGGCGGAATCCAGCCTCTGATGTCACCCGCCCCCGCTGTCTTCTGGGAAACACTGTTCCCAGGAGAGAGCGGGGACCAGTCACCGCACGCTGCGATCCTCGTGCATGCGCAGTTGGGAATCGGGCAGTGAAGCAGAAGAAAGGACCGAGCCTCGGCTGCTGACATCGCGGGCGTGATAGACAGGTAAGTGTCCATTTTTTAAAAGTCGGCAGCTGCCGTATTTGTAGCTGCTGGCTTTTTAATAAAAAAAAAGATTGGCGAACCTCCGTTTTAACCATAGCTAACTTCCTTCCACAGCTTACCTCTGCTGCACTCCCCACCATAGCTCACCCCCATCCACAGCTCACCTCTGTACCCCTCAACCACTAGCTCACCCCCATCCACAGCTCACCTCTGTACCCCTTTACCATAGCTAACCCCCATCCATGGCTCTCCTCTGCACCCCCGAAATAGATAACCCCCATCCACAGCTCACCTCTGCACCCCTTAACCATAGCTAACCCTCATCCATGGCTCTCCTCTGCACCCCCCAGCCATAGCTAATTCCCATCCACAGCTCACCTCTGCACCCCTTAAGCATAGCTAACTTCCATCCACAGCTTACCTCTTCTGCGCTCCCCACCATAGCTAATTCCCATCCACAGCTCACCTCTGTACCCCTTAACCCTAGCTCACCCCCATCCACAGCTTACCCCTTTACCATAGCTAACCCCCATCCATGGCTTTCCTCTGCACCCCCCAAAATAGCTAGCCCCCATCCACAGCTCACCTCTGCACCCCTTAACCATAGCTAACCCTCATCCACAGCTTACCTCTGCACCCCTCAGCCATAGCTAATTCCCATCCACAGCTCACCTCTGCACCCCTCACCATAGCTAACCCCCATCCACAGCTTACCTCTGCACCCCTCAGCCATAGCTAATTCCCATCCACAGCTCACCTCTGCACCCCTCACCATAGCTAACCCCCATCCACAGCTCACCTCTGCACCCCTTAACCATAGCTAACCCCCATACACAGCTTACCTCTGTACTCCCGCCATAGCTAACCCCCATCAATGCTTACCTCTGCACCCCCCTCCATAGCTAACCCCCATCCACCGCTTACCTCTGCACCCCCCACCATAGCTAACTCCCATCCAAAGCTTAGCTCTGCACCCCTGCCATAGATAACTCCGATCCACAGCTTACCTCTGCAACCCCGCCATAGCTAATTCCTATCCACATCTTACCTCTGCACCCCTCACTATAGCTAACCCCCATCCATGGCTTACCTCTGCAGCCCTCACCATACCTAACCCCTATCCACAGCTCACCTCTGCAACCTTCAGCCATAGCTAGGGGGGTACAAATGTGAGCTGTGAATGTGGGTTAGCTAAGGCTGGAGGGTGGAGACGCAATCAGTCGATAAGGCAGGTGGCATGGTTGGGGGTGAGCTGTGAATGGGGGTTAGCTATGGCAGGGGGTGCAGCAGTAAGCTTTGGATGGGGGTTAGCCATGCCTGGGGAGGGCAGAGGTGATCCGTAGATCGTGGATGAGATTTAGCTATGGCTGAGGGGTGCAGAGGGGAGTCTTGAATGGGAGTTAGCGAGAGTGTGCAGAGCTGAGCCATGGAATAGGGTTGGTTATGGCAGGGGGTACAGACGTGAGCCATGGATGGGGGGGTAAACTATGTAGGGCGATGCAGAGGTGAGCTGTGGATGTGGGTTAGCCATGGCTGGAAGGTGCAGAGGTGAGTAGTCGATAAGGCAGGTGGCAGACAAAGTTCTAGACAAAGTAGAAGCAGGCAGTAGGTAAAAATTATCAGTATCTCATAAGAGGTGAAGGCAGGTGCAAGGCAAGAATAGTCAGTTTTCTAGCAAAGGTAAGGGCAGGCAACAGGCAAAAATAGTCGACCTCAAGGCAGAGATCGAGGCAGGTGGCGGGCAGACAGGCACGAATAATCAGTTTCCAGGCAGAGGTTGACGGAAAAACAGGCAGGTGGCAGGCATGAATAGTCTATTTTCAGGGTTTGGTCAAGGCAGGTAAGAATATTCTGGTTTAGACCAAGGTTGAGGCATGCAGCATACAAGAATATTCAGAACAAGCAGAGGGGAATCGGAAATTGTCTTCTCACGGCAAGAAGGGGGGTGGGGGGGGAGTTTGCCGTCCACGCCAGAAGAAGACAGTAATTATCACTAGCAATAATCGGGAACAGGCATTAATAGTCAGTTTCAGGCAGAGGTCAAAACAGGAAGGACTAGTCAGTTTCTAGGCAGAGGTCAAGACAGGCAGCAGGCAAGAATAATCAGTTTCTAGGGTGAGGCTTAGGCAGGCAGTAGAAAATAATAGTCAGTTTTCAAGGTAAGGTTTAGGCAGGCAGCAGGCAAGAATAGTCATTTTCCAGGGTGAGGTTGAGGCAGGCAGCAGACAAGAATAATAATTTTCCAGGGTGATGTTAAGGCAGGAAGCATGCAAGAATAGTCAGTTACCAGAGTGAGGTTTAGACAGGAAGCAGGTAAGAATAGTCAGTTTCTAGGCAGAGGTCAAGGCAGGCAGCAGGCAAGAATAATCATTTTCCAGGTTGAGGTTGAGGTAGGCAGCAGGCAAGAATAGTCAGTTTCCAGAGTAAGGTTGAGGCAGGCAGCAGGCAAGAATAGTCAGTTTCTAGGCAGAGGTCAAGGTAGGCAGCAGTCAAGAATAATAATTTTTGAGGTTGAGGTAGGCAGCAGGCAAGAATAGTCAGTTTCCAGGGGTGGTGTTTTGGAAGCGCCTGATTAGAGCCATAGGCTCTAATATTCTTCCTGATTAGCGCACTGCTGTGCGTTCGCTGATTACTCGGTGGTGTGTTAGGGAACTGAATACATCGCTTTCCTAACACTGACCTGCCTCTCAGCCAATCGGGTTGCTCAGTTCTGGTTACCTGTCACCTGATTGGCTGAAACAACAGGCGCCGCTATTGGACGCCTGATGGGAGGAGAGGACGGGAGTGCAGGAGACATGAAGAACCCTGCTTGTCGTCGTCGCCCGCTGCCACAAGACAGGGTAAGTGCCGGGCAGATGGCGAGCAGACATGGGGGGGCACACTCACAGTGGCTGCATGTGATGGCACAGTCGCAGCTTTTGATGGCACAGTCGCAGCTTTTGATGGCACAGTCGCAGCTTTTGATGGCACAGTCGCAGCTTTTGATGGCACAGTATCAGCTTTTGATGGCACAGTGGCAGCGTTTGATGGCACAGTCGCAGCGTTTGGCATAGTCACAGCATTTGATGGGCACAGTGGCTGCATTTGATGGGCACAGTGGCTGCATTTGATGGGCACAGTGGCAGCGTTTGGCACAGTCGCAGCATTTCATGGGCACAGTGGCTGCATTTGATGGGCACAGTGGCAGCGTTTGGCACAGTCACAGCATTTCATGGGCTCAGTGGCAGCTTTTGATGGCAAAGTGGCAGCGTTTAATGGTACAGTGGCTGCATTTGATGGCACAGTGGCTGCATTTGATGGCACAGTGGCAGCGTTTGATGGGCACAGTGGCAGCGTTTGATGGGCACAGTGGCAGCGTTTGATGGGCACAGTGGCAGCGTTTGGCAGTCGCAGCATTTCATGGGCACAGTGGCAGCGTTTATTGGCACAGTGGCTGCATTTGATGGCACAGTGGCTGCATTTGATGGGCACAGTGGCTATAATTGATGGGGTTTGTTTAAAAAAAAATAGTTTGATTTTGCCCCTCCTAAAATATTTTAGCACCAGTCGCCACTGCCAGAACGGAATTTTTAAGTAAAAAAACCTGGGTCAAAAAAGTTATAAACATCAGCATCGCGCAAACATGATTGGCAACAGTGAATCCAAGCAACCATCAAAGTAATGCGCACTTACATTAGGGTGTGCTATAAGTTCGCACCTACATGTATGGCTCTGGGGTAGATAAGCACACTGTATGATCATCCATGGATGCGTTCCAAAACAGCAGAATCTTTCTTCCATTCAAACTCATCATCATGGGGGAGACCAAAGATCTGCCAAAGGATGAGGGAGAAGATTGTAGACCTGCACAAGACTGGAATGGGCTACAAGACCATCAGCAAGAAGCTTGGTGAGCAAGAGGTGTGGAGCTCCATGAAAGATTTCACCTCATGGGGTGAGGATGGTCATGAGAATAGTGAGGGATCCGCCCAGAACTTCATGGGAGGAGCTTGTGAATGATCTCAAGGCAGTTGGGACCAAAGTCACCTAACAAACCATTGGTAACACAATACACCGCCATGGATTGAAATCCTGCAGAGCCCACAAGGTCCCCCTCACATGTACAGGACCGTCTGAAGTTTTCCAATGAACATCTAAATGATTCAGAGAAGGATTGGAAGAAAGTTCTGTGGTCAGATGAGACCAAAATGTAGCTCTTTGGCAATAACTCGACTCGCCATGTTTGGAGGAAGAAAAATGCCGGCTATGACCCTCAGAACACCATCCCTACAGTCACACGGAGGTGGAAACATGACGCTTTGGGGCTGTTTATCTTCTAAAGGGTACAGGTCCACTTTGCCACATTGAGGGGCCAATAGACGAAGACGAGGCCATGTATTGAAAGAAGAGAACCTTCTTGGATGAGAACCTTCTTCCTTCAGCCAGAACACTGAAGATGGGTCATGGATGGGTCTTCCAGCATTGCAATGACCCAAAACATTCCGCCAAGGAGAGGCCCAAGAAGAAACACATTAGGGTCATATAGTGGCCTAGCCAGTCTCCAGACCTTAATCCTATAGAACATTCTAAGAAACCTTAAGGATTTAGAGATCTGTAGAGAAGATCAGCATTTGATGGGCACAGTGTCAGCAATTGATGGGTACAGTGGCTGCGTTTGATGTGCACAGTGTCAGCAATTGATGGGTACAGTGGCTGTGTTTGATGTGCACAGTGGCTGCAATTGATGGGTACAGTGGCTGCGTTTGGTACAGTGGCTGCGTTTGGTACAGTGGCTGCGTTTGATGTGCACAGTGGCTGCAATTGATGTTTTTTTTCAGTTTGTTTGCCTCTCCCCAAAATTTGGAGCACCAGCCGCCCGGCCCATTTTCAGGCGCCAGGCACCTGAATTATAGTGGCGGGGGTGTTTTTTTAGAAGCGCCTAATTAGAGCCATAGGCTCTAATAGGTGCCCAAAACAGTGAACAGCGGGCGCCATGCTGGGCGTTCACTCAGCTGTGTGTTAGCAAAGCGAAGGAATTCGCTTTGCTAACACTGAATCGCCTCTCAGCCAATCAGGTTGCCAGGTCTGCTACTGGTCACCTGATTGGCTGAAACACCAGGCGCTGTGATTGCACACCTGAGAGAGGACAGAAGAAGACATGGAGGACATGCAGGAGACCACCGCTGACCCGCTGCGACACAGGTAAGTGCGGGCAGCATCTGATGGGGCACAGTAGTGGCAATTGATCAGCACGCTGGCAGCATTTGATGGGGCACACTGGCGCCAATTGATGGGCACAGTGTCAGTATCTGATGGGGCACAGTAGTGGCAATTGATCGGCACACTGGCAGCATCTGATGGGGCACATTAGCAGAAATTGACCGACAATCTGGCAGCATTTGATGGGGAACAGTAGTGGCAATTGATGGGCACACTGGCAGCATTTGATGGGGCACAGTAGCGGCAATGTATGAGCATGCTGGCAGCATCTAATGGGGCACAGTAGCGGCAATTGATCTGCACACTGGCAGCATCTGATGGGGCACAGTAGCGACAATTGATGGGCACACTGGCAGCATCTGATGGGGCACAGTAGCAGCAATTGATCGGAACACTGGCAGCATTTGATGGGGCACACTGGCGGCAATTGATGTACACAGTGTCAGTATCTGTTGGGGCACAGTAGCGGCAATTGATGGGCACACTGTCAGCAATTGATGGGTACAGTGGCTGTGTTTGGCACAGTGGCGGCAATTTATTGGTACAGTGGTTGCGTTTGATGGCACAGTGGCAGCAATTTATGGGTACAGTAGCTGTGTTTGGCACAGTAGGTGCGTTTGATGGGCACGGTGGCTGCGTTTGATGGCACAGTGGCTGCAATTTATGGGTACAGTAGCTGTGTTTGGCACAGTAGGTGCGTTTGATGGGCACAGTGGCTGCGTTTTATGGGCACAGTGGCTGCAATTTATGTTTTTTTTTTTAGTTTGTTTGCGCCCCCCCCAAAAAATTTGAGCACCAGCCGCCACTGCCTGCTTGCCAACAAGGATTTCTCCACCAAGTCATGTTTTGCTTGGGGATCAAATACTTATTTTACTCACGGAACTGCAGCTCAATTTATACCATTTGTATTATGTGTGTTTTTTTTTCTGGATTATTAAAAAAACACCTATGATAAAAATGATAGCCCCTTCATTTCTTTGTAAGTGGGCAAACTTACACAATCTGCACGGGGGATCAAATAATTATTTCCCCCACTGTACTCTGTATAGAACAAGGACAGACAGACAGAAGGGACTCAGTATGAGTATAGGGGGGGGGGGGGGTGATTCTTGGAGAACACAAGCATTATGTGTGCTTGGCTGGGACGTACTCCACGTGTGATGTCTCAGGTGTTACACCAATCAGCCCCATAATTGTAAATTAAAGCCACTTACCGAGCGCCAGTTGTGCCGTCATCAGAGTTGTGATTTGTTTCCGTCTGTCACCCACAGGTAATTTTCTGTCTGTTCTGTTCCCTGCCAGCCGCCACACAGAGCCTGCCAGCTGGGCCGCTGACTGAAGAACTGGAGACGATCGCTCACAAGTATCGTCACATGTTCCGGGCGAGCACCGCGTGCGGAAGGGTAACAAACAACAACCGCGCAAACCTCCTCGCCGTCCTTTATTAGTTATGCGGCGAGTCTCTTTCTTGGCACTTTAAGGGGCTTTCGTATCATTGCCACAGAAAATAATTATTTTTGGTGAATTAGGGATGATCAGGATTCTGAGAATTCTTCCGTAATGTGTATTTGCAGCTTTAAAATACCAAGTGATTGTAAATCAGCTGAATACATTCCAGGTGCTTCGAAATAATAATAAGTGTTTGTTTTCCTCCTTAAAGCAGCCACAGTCTGAGCAGAAAAGCCTCTCCCCCTGCCAGCGTGCTGCAGAGAAGGATTATTGCCCTCTGTGTGGAAGCAGTGGTCTCTCTGTGGAGGTCTAATTCGACCCTGTATAGAACAGCAGTGTAGGGAGATATGAATGTAGCGGGTGGTTGCTACGAGTTACTACATCCACTGGCATCACCCTGCTGCCAGACATCCATTAGACACTCTTTCAGTCAATGAAAAGTCTTTTGCTTGTTTTAGTTATTTTTATTAGGAGATTAACTGGGATCAGGGCTGCCATCAGGAATTTTGGGGCCCCTTACACAGCTTCAGGAATGGGCCCCCTAGAGCAGAGAATTGAGAAGCGGGGGTGGGGGGTGGGCTGCTGCCGCGAATTGAGAAGCGGGGGGGCCGTTTACAAAAAGAAGAAATAAAGAAAAATATATATAAAAAAGGGGGGGTAGCCGTCCGGGGGCCTGGGGACCTCTGTGCCCTTTAATAAAAAGAAAAAATAGAGAATATATATATATATATATAATATATATATATTTTTTTTTAAAAAGGGTGGTTGCCAACTGGGGCCCCGGGGACCTTATTTTTTTTTTTATAAAAGGAAATTACAAAAAAAGGGAGCTTTCCATTCCATTTAATAAAAATAAACCTCTGGGCCCTTTAAAAAAAAGAAATAAATAAAAAAAAATATATATATATATATATATATAAAAAAAAAAAAAAAAAAAAACATTTATATATATATATATATAAAAAAAAAAAAAAAAACAAGGGGGTTGCCTTCCAGGGCCCTGGGGACCTCTGGGCCCTTTAATAAAAAAAATAAATATAAAAAAAAAATATATAAACAAAAATAAAAAATACAATTATAAAAAAAGGGAGTTTGACAGATGGGGCCCTGGGGACCTCTGAGCCCTTTAATAAAAATACATCTATATATTAAAAAAAAGAAATAAAATAATATAAAAAAGTAAAAAATAAATTATAAAAAAGGAGGGCCCTGGGGACCTCTGGGCCCTTTAATAATATATATATATATATATATATATATATATATTAATATATATATATATATATATATATATATATATATAAATAAAAGAAATAAAAAAAATATATATTTTTTTTTATAAAAAAAGGGAGGTTGTCATCTGGGGCCCTGGGGATCTCCAGGTCCACCTCTAAAAAAAATAAAAGAAAAAAAATTGGCCCTTTAATAAAAAATAAAATAAAAATATATTAAAAAAATATATTTTTTTATAAAAAAAAAAAGGGCTTGCCATCTGGGGCCCTGGTGGCCTCCAGGCCCCTGGGGACCTCTAAAAAAAATAAAAGAAAAAAATTTGGCCCTTTAATAAAAAATAAAATAAAAATATATTAAAAAAATATATATTTTTTTATGAAAAAATATATTTTTTTTTATAAAAAAATATATTTTTTTATAAAAAAATATATTTTTTTATAAAAAAATATATTTTTTTATAAAAAAAGGGCTTGCCATCTGGGGCCCTTGGTGGCCTCCGGGCCCCTGGGGACCTTCGGTTCCCATTCCCATCCGGGCCCCTGGGGACCCCCGGGCCCCTTACAGGTGTAATGCCTGTACCCCCCTGATGGCGGCCCTGACTGGGATGGGGAATAGGGACATTGGATGCCCAGAGAATGAATTATGTTATAGCGGTTCATGCTAGAACTGAAAATGTTATAGTAGTTAGTAGTAGTAAAGAGAGCACATGGGGAGGTAAAAAGCACAAGGGAAGAGGTGGAGGGCACTGGGGGGCAGCCTAGAGCATGGGGGGGGGTGGAGAGGTGGAGAGCACAGGAGGGAGGAGGAGAGCACAGGGGGGGCTGGATAGCACTGGGGGAGAAGTGGAGGGCACAGGGGGCAGCGGAGAGCATGGGGGCAGTGGAGACCATGGGGAGGTGGAGAGCACTGGGGGGGGGGGCTAGATAGCACTGTGTTTAGAAAGCACTGTGGGGGCAGCAGAGATAAGCAGATTAAGAGGAGCGGTGGGGTGGCTGCAGTGCCGGCCCAAGACATTGTGCTGCCTGGGACCAAAAATGAAATGCTGCCCCCCCCCCAAAGAAAAAAATTATAATAACGCCCACCAAAAGGCCCCCCACAATTATTGTTTTATATAATGATATAAAATCGAATTTATCAGAAAAGCAGATTTACCATATGCAAAATTACATGACATACCATTACGTTGCGTTTGATGGCATGGCACAGTGGTGACAATTGATGGCACAGTGGCTGCGTTTAATGGAATGGCACAGTGGTGACAATTAGCACAGTGGCTGCATTTGATGGCATGGCACAGTGGTGACAATTGATGGCACAGTGGCTGCGTTTGATGGAATGGCACAGTGGTGACAATTGATGGCACAGTGGCTGCGTTTGATGGCATGGCACAGTGGTGACAATTGATGTCACAGTGGCTGCATTTGATGGCATGGCACAGTGGTGAAAAATGCACAGCGCGCGCTGCGTTTGATGGCATGGCACAGTGGTGACAATTGATGGCACAGTGGCTGCGTTTGATGGCATGGCACAGTGGTGAAAAATGGCACAGCGGCTGCGTTTGATGGCATGGCACAGTGGGTGACAATTGATGGCACAGACTGGTGACAATTGATGGCACAGTGGCTGCGTTTGATGGCATGGCACAGTGGTGACAATTGATGTCACAGTAGCTGCATTTGATGGCATGGCACAGTGGTGAAAAATGGCACAGCGGCTGCGTTTGATGGCATGGCACAGTGGTGACAATTGATGGCACAGACTGGTGACAATTGATGGCACAGTGGCTGCGTTTAATAGTATGGCACAGTGGTGACAATTGATGGCTCAGTGCATGATGAGCAGGAAGTAAGAGCTGCCCAGGCCCTGGCACATGCCACAGCTACTACTGAACTGTAAGTTTAGTTACCTTAAATTAAGAGGCTGGCTGGCGTCAGGTCGGTGGTCGTTCCACAGCACAGTCAGCACCGCACAGGCAGCTCTCTCTCTCTCCTCCTTGTCCTCACCCACACTGACTGACACACTTCCCTCACGCGTCGCTGCCGCAGGACTCAAGATGGAGGATCATGAAGAGGTGCAGGGCAATTTTTTGCGCGCGATGCTGAGCGGTGCGCTGTGAATGCTGGGGCGGGTTGCGGCCCTCCTCGGCTCCTCCTCCTGAATGATGTCATCAATGATCACTCACTGGGTCCTGTTGCTAGGCGCCGGTCGCCGCCGTCGGCACGCTCCTCTGCTCTCTCTGCGGCGCGCCGCTCGTAATTTTAAATTCTGCCGGACGGATTGCCGCTCCCTCCATATGCCGCCTGGTACCATGGGTACCATTGGGTCCCATGGTAGGGCCGGCTCTGGGTGGCTGCATATAGAAGAATCATTCTCTCCATCTTCTTCCCGCAGTAACTGAATGCCTGCGAGAGGGAGAGGAGCAGAAGCAGGCATTCAGAGACCGTGGGAGGACGATGGAGAGAATGAGTCTTCTATAATGCAGTTATGCAGCCACCCCACCGCTCCTCCTATTCAGGTTACAGGGGGCCCGCACTTACTTTCTCTCTGATCTCCCATCGACCGACAAGGCACCGCAGCTCTATCACAGCAGGCAGGGCTGGTCTTCAGGAAAATGGCCGCCGGCTGAGACATTATCTCCGCCAGCCGCGGACCTTTGGCGGCGGCGCGGGGCCCCAAGTATTAGCAGCCTGAGCCTGTGTAGTTGATCGGCCCTGCCCGGAACCAACAGCACCTCACCAAGCACACGGCCTCGGACACCGGTCGGCGTCGGCCCCCCGTACTTGACGGAATTACAAGGCCCAGTCGCAACGGCGACTGCCGCGACACTGATAATTCCGCCACTGGGCCAAGGCCTGCAGTACCCCTTTTTGTGGCCGTGGACATTACTTGAGGAAAATATTTGATGATGGACTACTGATCCCAGCGGTCCCGACTTGAAAATACTGAACCCAGGGGCGGACTGACAACTCATGGGGCCCCCCGGGCAATAGAAAATGATGGGGCCCCCGGGCAATGGAAGATTATGGGGCCCCCGGCTTACAGATGGCCCACAGATAGTGTTAGGACCACAGATTGAGGGGTGCCTTGGCGCGGCTCTGTGGCTCACGCATGCGTTTGCAAATGCGTGCGGACAAAACCCCTGTTTTTAACGCATACTGTTAGACAGGTTAATTGGTTGTTTTGCTGGCTGGTTGGTAAGTAGGTTTTTCCCTGGGCATTCCCCAGGTCACTTTTGTTATCCCTCCCAGCTCACCCTGGCGTGCCTCTTCCAGATCTCCACTGTGCTTCACTCACCGACCCCTGCCCTGAGTCCTTCCTGAAGGATTTACCTGGACATGCGGACCAACTGCTTCTCCAGCTCCTGTTCCAGGACACCTCCAAGACCGTGTAAAGGATGCTCCCTCCAGCTCCCGAGCTCCTTTGCCTGAGACGCACCCCCCTCCCCCAGATGGGGCACTCCTCCTGTACGCAGTCTAGCACTCCATCCTTCAGTTCACCCAGCCCGACAACTCCCGACAGCAGGCTGACTGAGGGAATATATAGGGAATATATATCCTACTTGGGGATTGGTCAGAGCACCTATATACACCCCATGCCACGCCAACTCTCGGCCCTGCCCCCTTTCCAAAACATTCTCACTGGAAACAGGAGAGGCACCCAAAAGCTGAAGTGCATGTCAGTCACACCCACTGCTACACCAGTGGCGGCTGGTGCTCAAATTTTTTTGGGGGGGCGCAAAAGAAAAAAAAATATTGCAGCCTCACTGTGCCCATCACATGCAGCCACTGTGCCATGCCACCAAATGCAGCCACTGTGCCATCAATTGTCACCACTGTGCCATGCCATCAAACACAGAAACTGTGCCATCGATTGTCACCATTGTGCCATGCCATCAAATGCAGCCACTGTGCCATCAATTGTCACCACTGTGCCATGCCAACAAATGCAGTCACTGTGCCATCAATTGTCACCACTGTGCCATGCCAACAAATGCAGTCACTGTGCCATCAATTGTCACCACTGTGCAATGCCATCAAACGTCACCACTGTGCCATCAAGTGTCACCACTGTGCCATGCCATCAAATGCAGCCGCTGTGCCATCAATTGTCACCACTGTGTGTGCCATGCAACACAGCAACTGTGCCATCAATTGTCACCACTGTGCCATGCCATCAAATGCAGTCACTGTGCCATCAATTGTCACCACTGTGGCATGCCATCAAACGCCACAACTGTGCCATGCCATCAAACGCCACCACTGTGCCAAACGCCACCACTGTGCCATCAATTGTCACCACTGTGCCATGCCACCAAATGCAGCCACTGTGCCATCAATTGTCACCACTGTGCCATGCCATCAAACACAGAAACTGTGCCATCAATTGTCACCACTGTGTCATGCCATCAAATGCAGCCGCTGTGCCATCAATTGTCATCACTGTGTGTGCCATGCAACACAGCAACTGTGCCATCAATTGTCACCACTGTGCCATCAATTGTCACCACTGTACCATGCCATCAAACGCCACCACTGTGCCATCAATTGTCACCACTGTGCCATGCCATCAAACTCCACCACTGTGCCATCAATTGTCACCACTGTGCCATGCCATCAAACACAGCTACTGTGCCCATCAATTGTCACCACTGTGCCATGCCATCAAATGCAGTCACTGTGCCATCAATTGTCACCACTGTGCCATGCCATCAAACGCCACCACTGTGCCATCAATTGTCACCACTGTGCCATGCCAACAAATGCAGTCACTGTGCCATAAATTGTCACCACTGTGCAATGCCATCAAACATCACCACTGTGCCATCAATTGTCACCACTGTGCCATGCCATCAAATGCAGTCACTGTGC
Organism: Rana kukunoris; assembly: GCA_029574335.1. Classification (NCBI taxonomy): domain Eukaryota; kingdom Metazoa; phylum Chordata; class Amphibia; order Anura; family Ranidae; genus Rana; species Rana kukunoris. The sequence continues at coordinate 161,204 of JAJQKJ010001332.1, forward strand.
CATCAATTGTCACCACTGTGCCATGCCATCATATGCAGTCACTGTGCCATCAATAGTCACCACTGTGATGCCCCTTTCCCTGTAAAAATCACTTACCTGACGCTTCCATGTCCTCCCTCAATGTCTTCTGCCGCCGTGGAGAAGCTTCAGCCAATCAGGTTCCTGATAACCAGAATCCGGGAACCTGATTGGCTGAAACGGCCGTCAGTCTCATGCAAGGAACGCAGATTGCCTGCGCTCCGAGCATAGACTTCCGAGAGCCGGAGGGCGGTACTGGAAAAGCCTATCAGAGCCGCTGGCTTTGATAGGCAGTTCCCCTCAGCCAACCAGCTGCCGCTATTCGGGTAACCGGCGCCCAATGTCCGGTTATATGAATAGACCAGGCAGCTGGCAACAATAACACACGTTCAATGCATTGCATTGAATGTGAGTTATTTGTGAGAGGGGGTGGCGCTGCAGCGCCCTCTATAGACGACCGCCAGAACTTCTGCTAAAATGTCAAAATGACATTTTAGCCGAATAAAAGTTCTTAAAGGGCCCGTGTTTTTTTGTGACTGCGGGAGGGGGGGGGCGGCACCCGTGCGCCCATATGGGCGGGCCGCCACTGTGCTACACTAACCACTCCCTGCCCCCAGATCAAAAACAAACAGGCCTAGCTCGCGGCAAAGGGCTGCTAGAATTTACCTGCAGTGACAGAACACTACACATCTAGCACCTCCCTATGGTGGAGGGTGTTATATGATCAATCAAGTATAAAACCTTCAGCTTATAATGTTTAATAATTTAGCAAAAGAAGTTACTTTACCAGTTCAGTTGTGAAACCTTCATTGAAGAACACAGGGTGTATGCAGTACATTCTATCCTTCTGCTCCCATTGATCAGATGGGAGATAGAAGGATAAAAAGTAACATTGTTTATAAACATTGATCAGGCAGGAGATAGAGAGATACAAAGTAACATTGTTTGTATTTCTCTATCTCCTGTCTGATCAATGTTTATAAACAATGTTACTTTGTATCGCTCCATCCCCTGTATAAACAATGTTACTTTGTATCTCTCTATCTCCTGTCTGATCAATGTTTATAAACAATGTTACTTTGTATCTCTCTATCTCCCGTGCGATCAATGTTTATAAACAATGTTACTTTGTATCTCTCTATCTCTTGTCTGATCAATGTTTATAAACAATGTTACTTTGTATCTCTCTATCTCCTGTCTGATCAATGTTTATAAACAATGTTACTTTGTATCTCTCTATCTCCTGTCTGATCAATGTTTATAAACAATGTTACTTTGTATCTCTCTATCTCCCGTGCGATCAATGTTTATAAACAATGTTACTTTGTATCTCTCTATCTCTTGTCTGATCTAGGGGCCAGATTCTCAGAAGAGATACGACGGTGTATCACCAGATACGCTGTCGTATCCCTGTTTCTGAGCCCTCCTATCAATGCGACTGATTCTTAGAATCAGTTACGCATAGATTTGGCGTAAATCCGACTGGCGTAAGTCACTTACACCGTCGGATCTAAGTTGCAATGGCCGCTAGGTGGCGTTTCCGTCAATTTCTGCGTTGAATATGCAAATGAGCCTGATACGCCGATTCCCGAACGTTTTTTGCGCGCGCCGTCGTAGTTTACGTCGTTTGCGTAAGCGTAAGGTTACCCCCTACTATTTGAGGGTAACCTTGCGTAGGTCCGGCGTACGCCATGTTAAGTATAGACGTCGGGACAGCGTCATGTCATTCCGTCGTTTACGTAACTCGTCGCGAATAGGGCGTTACTTACGTTCACGTCGAAACCAATGTATTTGCGGCGTACTATGGAGCATGCGCAGTGGGCTACGTTTACGGCTGGCGCATGCGCAGTTCGTTCGGCGCCGGGGCGCGCTTAATTTAAATACAACACGCCCACCTCCTTCCTACTTTGAATTACGCGGCCTTACGCCGGCCCATTTACGCTACGCCGCCGCAAATTACGGAGCAAGTGCTTTGAGAATGCAGCACTTGCCTGTAAAAACTGCAGAGGCGTAGCGTAAGTGGGATACGCTACTCAAAAAAACGGAGATGTACGAGAATCTGGCCCTATATTTATGAACAATGTTACTTTGTATCTCTCTATCTTCCGCCTGATCAATGTTTATAAACAATGTTACTTTGTATCTCTCTATCTTCCGTCTGATCAATGTTTATAAACAATGTTACTTTGTATCTCTCTATATATGGTATATGGTGGAGCAGCAGGCTGGCAGCAGCTTCTATCTGAGGCTTTTCGCACAGGTTTTTTATTGTTGCCTGGAGAACACAGCCAAGTGAAAGTTTTGCAGAGCACCCAGCGGCTGCGCACCCCGTGTCTGCCTGTCTCTATACTTGGCGGTGTGATGTAAGCGCGTTAAGGTCGCAGGAAGGTGCCTGTCACTCACCGGCACCCTCACTCACCTCCACACGACCTTTAATTTGGTGATGAATGAATGAAAGTGCCGGGTCATGTGACCACCCATCCCCGCAGACCTCATCACTACAAACCGCCAACTGCCAGACCCAGCACATCACACGGAGCGCTAATGTCCGGAGACAGGCTGCATCTCCATCTCCCGCCACCAATTATCCCATTACAGCGGGCACCGCTCCACACACCCTATCAATGCCAATTACTGCCGCTCCCACACCTGACCGGCTACAGCGCTCCGTCAATGTCACCGCTATAGCATGAAATCTTCCACAATGTAAGGAGGATAACATTATTATACATTTATTAGCTCTGACATATTACCGTTTTATGTAT